>CABHPH010000313.1:0-15088 GCA_902168325.1 Peromyscus nudipes | reverse complement strand
AATAATAATAATAATAATAATAATAATAATAATAATAATAATAATAATAATAAAGCCTGGAGAGGGAATAGACTCAGGATACAGAATCACCACAGTATATTACCTAAAATTTCCCATTTTCAATTTAAAAATGTGAAAACAGAGAAAAACAAAAATGTGACCCATAAAAAAGAAAATAAAATCATACAAATGCATTGCTTTTCAGAATGTAAAAATGCTGAAGCTATAATGTGCTGCCTCCAAAATGTTACTTCATATATGTTCAAAAAGTGAAAGAAAGTCACACTTAAAGAAGCAAAAGGAATTATGTTAACAAATGCCCATCAAAATAGAACATTAATAGAGATAAAAATTGAAGTAGATAGTAAAAAAAAAATCAAATAGAATTCTGGAGATGAAAATTATGGCCAAAATGAACATTTTATTGGGCAGCCTCAACAGGTAATTTTAGATTAAAAAGCTAAATCATCCCAAAGATAAATCAACAAAATCTAAGCAGTCTGAAAAACAGGAAAATTTTGAAGACTAATTTGTGTGCTACTACTAGGTCCATTAACATATGTGTAGTAGAGTTATCGGAATGTAATGGCACAAATGTAATACATGATTTTTTTAAGATAATAGCTGGTAAATTTAAACATCTGATGTAAAATATTAATCTATATATCAAAGAACCCCAATTAACTACAAGTAAAAATTCAAGTATAAACCCAATTAATGCCAAGTATATATAATCAGACATCATGGCCTAGAGTCCAAGACAAAGAGACAAACTGAAATCACCAAGAGAAAAGAGAGCAACCCCATTCAAGGAACCCTCAATAAATTAAAGAGCTGACTTATTATCAGAAACTATGAGAACTGAAAGACAGTTACATACTTAAAGTAGAGAAATGACAACATCGGACGAGAATCCAATGTCTATGAAAACGTTATAATCAACACCCCACTTAACCACAGAAACTAAAGGCTTTCCCCTGAGGAGCAGGAGCCCATCAAGAAACAGTGCCTGCCATTGTAGGTTCAGTATTAGATTAGAGGACTTTATTCAAGACAAATAATAAAACATTAATATTGGAGAGAAGTGAAACTATTTCTATTAACAAATGATATGATTTTTCTGTGGTTTGGCTACAAAATGTTTCCCAAATGCTTAGGTTTTAAAGGTTTGATCCCCATGGAGCCAGGGTTTTTGGAATGCAATTGAATCAAGAGGGCACTAATTTTATTAGTGGATGAATCTACTGAGGCAAAACATAACTGAAGAAAATCTCTCTCTCTCTGTCTCTCTCTCTCTGTCTCTCTCTCTCCTCTCTCTCTCTCTCTGTCTCTCCCTCCTCCCTGCTCCCCTTTCTTCTCTCTCCTCTTCCCTCCTCTTTCTTCTCTCTCTCCTACCTCCCATCCATATCCCTCCCACCTCCCTTCATCTACTTCCTGGCTGCCAGGAAGCCAGCTGTCAACTCTCACACCTTCTCTGCCATGATGCTCAGCTTCACACAAACCCAGAATGGAGGCAAATTATACACTGAGACCTCATAACCAAATAAAAATAAATCTTTCCTCATTTTAAGATGTTTGCCTCATAGTGTTCTGCCACACAACTTTGTATACAGAAAATCCTAAGAATCCACTAAAATTGTCTTTCAACATAAAGAATAAATAAAAATAAAGTTAAAAATGTTCAGTAAGGTTCCAGGATATAACATCAATAAACAATAATCAGTTTTATTACATTTAATAGAGCTGAAAGGATTTTTTAATTAAGAACATAATGCCACTTAAAAGAACAACAAAATACAAAACAGTGAATTTAATAAAAAGAAGTACACAATTTGTACTCTAAAAAATACAAAATTGTATTTAATGAAAAAATTTTAGAAACCTAAATAATTGAGAATGCATCTCATATCCATAAATTAAAAGACTTATGATTAGAGTACAAAACCTCTTTATACTTACCTGCAGAATGATTAGCACAACCAACATAATCACTATTAAAATCCTTATTTTGTAGGGGGGAAAAGCCCATGTGTTACATACAAAATAACAATATATTAAAATCTATACAGGAATTTAAAACTTTGAGAACAGCCAAATGGATCTCAAAAGTGAAATAAACTTGGAAGATTTGTATTTCTTGATTTTAAACTTACTACAAAGCTAGAGTAATAGTAAAGATGGCAGCATGGTCAACTGATTTTGAAAAGAATACCAAAAAAATTCAATGGGCTTCGGTTTTCAAAGACAATCAAGTAGTTTTCTAAATTGAAGTAAGAAGTACAATATTCATATACAAAAGAAAAATACCAAACCATTTCCTTATATCATGTGCAAAATAAGTGTAAAGTTGGTTGTAGTCAAGTAGAAGATTAAAAACTATGAGTTTGATGTCAATCTGGTCAACATATAAAGTTCCAGGACAGCCAGCCAAGGCTGTTACATGGAGAAACCCTGTCTTGAAAAACTAAAAACAAAAACAAAACAAAAAACAAAAAACAAACAAACAAAAAACTCTTTAGGGAAAAAAACACACGTAATTATTTTTTATTTTGAATTAGAAAATGAATTTTTGGTTCATTGTTTTGTTTTGTTTTATTGTTACTGGCTATGACCCCAAAAGCATAAACAACAGGGAAAAATAATAAATAATAGGTGTCCTAGTTAGAGTTTCCATTGCTATGATGAAACACTATGACCAAAAAAGAAAATTGGGGAAGAAAGGGTTTATTAGGCTTACACTTCCACATCACTGTTCATCATCAAAGGAAGTCAGGACAGGAATTCAAACAAGGCAGGATCCTGGAGGCAGGAGCTGATGCCAAGGCCACAGAGGAGTGCTGCTTACTGGCTTGCTCCTCATGGCTCATGAGTCCCACCCCTTTCTGAGGAGCTATTGGCAGTTGATGGCTGCTGAGGGAAGAAGGGTCAATTCTTTGGGTATGTGGTCCCTGAGAGGCTACCCACACTCTGATAGATGGTCTCACACTCGTCTAGATATGAGCAGCACTAAACTGACTCCGTATTAAATTGAGAGAGAGAGAGAGAGAGAGAGAGGAAGAGACAGAGACAGAGACAGACAGAGACAGAGAGCATGAAGTAGGGAAGAATAGGAGAAGAACTGGATGGGAAAGAATGGAGTATAGATTGGATCCCAACACGTTATATTCATATATGATTATTACAGTATGTTCACATCCAAGAATATTTTAGGCAGCATGCATTTGTCTTGAAGGGTTAAAACACATTTGGTGAGTAAAGTAATGGAATTAGGTCTGGAAAGAATTACAGGATATGAATATGATGAAAATATATACAAAAGTCAAAGCACTCAAAGAAAGTCTTTTAAACAGGAGAAAAATCATTCTTTCCCACAGAAATAGACAAAATTTTCATCACCATTTCAGAAAAAAAGATTTATTCATTAAGCTCAATATTTTAAAAAACTGAGTATTAAAATAAAATTGTGATTTTTTTCTTGTGTATTAAACATGTTTGGTGCAGTGCATTAAAAAGAATGCAATTCAAAGAAAATCTATCCTAATGATACTGAAAATATCAGGTTATAAGCAATGCCGTGGTCGTATTAACCTTTTCGTAGCTTCTTTAGAGTTCTGTCTTGAGAAATAAGTCTGTTGGCACCTGGTAAGAGAGAAGTATAGAACCTACATATGTGCCATGATTTATTTTCTCAGAAGACCAAAAAGTTACAATTCTGACACTCTTTGAGTTTACACCACAGTCGAAGAGACAACCTGTGAGGAGGGGAAAAAAAGGTCTACCATGTTTCTTTCGATTGTGCTGGCAGACTTATATATCAGCTTGGCCAGGATTTAGGGTGCCCAGATATTTGGCTAAATGTTACTCTTGTGTGTGTGTGTGTGTGTGTGTGTGTGTGTGTATGAGAGAGAGAGAGAGAGAGAGAGAGAGAGAGAGAGAGAGAGAGAGAGAGAGAGAGAGAGAGAGTTTCTGGATGAAATTCACATTTGAATCAGCGGTCTGAAGAAAGCAGTAGATTTACGATGGGTGAGGCCACCAGTCTCCAGTGGGTTTGATGAGAGCTGAAAAGCTAAAAGGAAAATCTTCACACTTCAATTCTTGAATGAGAGTCTTTTTGTTTGTTTGTTTTGTTTTATTTCCCCCCCACCCCACCACACACACACACTGTGTCGATGACCACTCTCATCACTGCAACAACAATATCTCACAAGAGAAACTCAGGGAAGGAGAAGCTTGTTTGGGCTTGTAATTCAGAGGGAACAGCCCATAGTAGCTAGGTCATCAATGGCAGAAGCTTGCCACAACTGATTTCCCCATGATGCCAACCGGAAACAAAGAGCATACCGGAAATGGACTGAGCTGTGAACCTTAAAGACCCAGCCCCATGGTCCACCTCTGCTGACCTGCACTCATCCCAAAGGTGTCGAAACCTCCCAAAACGGAGACACCAGTTGGGGACCAGGTGTTCTAACATGCGAGCCTACAGGGGGCATTTTATGTTCAAACCATAACACCCATCTTTGTACTCGGACTGACCCAGCAGCTTTCCTGGATTTGCCCTCCAGATTCAGACTACAGTTAGCGCCAGCTCTCCTGCATCTACAACAAGCTGAACTTGTACTTCTGTGCCTCCTTTATTGTGCAAGCCAATTTCTCCCTAATAAATATATTTCCCTGAAGAACACTATTACTTCTGTTCCTCTGGAGAATACTTGACTAACATCAATTTTTAATGTCTTGCTTTTCTTTCAGACTACAAAAATCTATAATAATCTGTGAAGAATTATTACTATCCATCCTTTGATTATATTAAGGGTGTAATTATTTCATGTTACGTAGTATCATATGAGTTCAAAAAATTTCTTCATTAAAATAGCGTGTGTACTATCCCTTAATTTTTATGACCCTGTTTTGGCTTCTGTGAAAGTTTTAATCTAGGAGTCTTGTATATTAGTAACGGTTCAATTTTCCCCAAGGTTTGGGAAAATCTGCTGGAAAAACCCAAACCACAAATCAGAATATTTAGCTCTCTGTTAACTATAATGCTTCTCTGAGGAGGGGGGGGGGGGGGTTACATGCACATGTGTTCATGAGCTTATGGATATCAGAAACCAGAGATCAACCTCAGATGCCCTAGATGTCATTCCTTAAGTATCACTAACCTTAATATTTTTTGAAACAGGGTCTCTCATTGGCATAGAACTCACCAAGTAGGCCAAGCTGGTTACTGAGCCCAGAGATCATCCTCTGTTCACTTTCGAAGCACTATTGCAAATGTGAGCCACTAGTCAAGGCTTTAAAAAAAATGTGTTCTAGTACTGAGCCTGAGTCCTCATGATTGCCTAAGCCAGTGGTTCTTAACCCGTGGGTCTTGACCCTTTTGGGAATCACATATCAGATATCCTGCATATCAGATATTTACATTGCAATTCAAAGCAGTAGCAAAATTACAATTATGAAGTAACAATGAAATAATTTTATGGTGAGGGGGTCACCACAACATGAACTGTATTCAAAATTCAAAGCCTTAGGAAGGTTGAGGACTACTGGCCAAAGCCATCTCCCAGTCACTGCTTTGGTTGATCATGAAGCCTACTTGTGCCCTGGAATCAAGTGCATGTGTGATGATTTTCCCTACCGTTCCTCACTACCATGACTTTGATGATGATCAACTCAAACAAGGAATACTCTCAAAAAAAAAAAAAAAAGACGGTACATTATAGGAATATCACTTTACTGTGTTTAAGTTGGCACATGCTATTAATATTGTAGTGTTAACTGAAATCACTTCAGTGATATTACAGAGAAAAATAAGACAGCTGATCTAAAATACATTCTACACATCAGAATAAAATTTGAAAGTATATAAAACAAAAAAAATCACTAGATCATTTTCTGCTTCTTTGAACATTACAGTATAATGTGGAATGAGAATTAAAATTGTTATATGCATACAGCAGATGGGCCATTAAATTAATTTAATGTAACCAAGCCTGATAAGAGGTTGCATCATTTATTGACATAAAAAGCCTCTCCACTCTTATAATATCATTTACAGTTGGCCCAAAACTTCAAAGTCCAGTGCTAGGACAAAGAGCCTGGTTATTATTTATAGACTGATTAGGAGAAAAAGCATTTATGTACAAATGAGAATAGTGACTATAAGAATATGAAGGTACTGCTTTCCCTCGGTGTTTGAATACCACATCGTTTGGAGCCTGAAACATAAGTCAATTGAGAACTTGGAGATGTTCCAGGGGAAAGCAGTGAAATGATTAGAGTTGGAAAATAGGCTCCATAAATCACGACTCTAGGAACTGGGAGTCACTTAACCTGAAAGGAAAAGCCACATGCATGCACTGGATGCTTGTATCTGAAACTCCCAGAGGGTAAGATTTGCTTTGACCCATCCTTAGCTGTGAAAGTGCAAAGATATCCAGAAAAAAAAAAGGGATATTCTCAAAGCATTACTGTATTTCTGTAAATATGTAACTATCTCTCATTTGGAAGGTGACCAACAGCAGCTCTGGGACAAGCAGGGTGTGTGTCCATTCATCAAGAGACATGAAGGCAAGGCTAAGTGTGACCCCTAACCTCCAGGATTAGTCAACATAAGCCAACAGAAGCATGGTGTCTGTAATCAAAGAATGTGTGACATCCCCTTAGTGAATCCGAGAACAGATGGAATGCAATCAAATTTGCTTAGGAGGCTGCAGTGGAGACCTTGGGTTTCAGGGGGGTCTTGATCCTACGAATGACCTTGCTGACAGAAGTGGACAGGACATCACCATTCTGCTTGTCTGAGAAAACAAGTACAGAGAATCCAGGCAAGAGGCAGTGAGATCAAGCAATCACTTAGCAACTGTAACCTCCTGCGTTTTATCAGATAAACGCATTTTTTTCCATTAGACTCAAAGCTGTTATCAACAGAAAATCCATTGTATTGATTGATTTGATGTGTGTGAGGAGAGATGATGCCATCATAATCACAAGCGCAAGCGCACGCGCGCGCGCGCGCGCGCGCACACACACACACACACATTCAAATGAATTCTTTGTGTATATAACAGGTTTAATTTAATCCTTGAATAAAGGATTTCATTTTCACTTACTCTGTCACACTCCACATAGTAAAGACGAGAGGTCCGAGCTGAAACATAGTCACTTTCAGCTTCTGTTTTATATTAAAACACACCACCGTATTCACACTACCAGGAAGAACTTTTTGTTCATCCTATCGCCTCCTCACGTATTTCCTTTGCTTGTGTTTTCTGTAGAATGGTTTCACAAGCTTTGAATCAGTCTAGAAATATTTTTTTTAGATCTTATATTATTACACACAAAAGTTGGAGAGCAGAGCTGCTTGTTGGGGCCCAGGCAAATACCAGGAGAAAATAGAACTAAGTGTTTTACTGGGGAAGGGGAATTGATAATTAAAGTCTTTCACTGTCGTCCGGTGTCTCTGTGATCTGAACCTGCTTAGAAAATAACTTCTGAATTCCAGATTTTAAGAACCCGGAATGACTTGTCTTAATGTTCTGTCTCATTAATTGACTGAAATGAAGAAAAAAATATTCCTCTTTCTCTTTTGAAGGTGAAGTGGGAAAACTTCACAGAAGATAAATATTGAGGGTATGTGGGACAATTCTTCAAAGCATCATGTGATATTTCTTAGAAGGTTTTCAGGCAATCTCCCAGTTAAGAAAATTGTATTAGAAAACCTTAGACCTTCGCTATCATCTGACCACACTTTCAAAATGTTCTCCTTTTATCTTACCACATGACTGAGAATCACCTTAAGATTCAATATTCGAAGATGAATGCTCCTGGATCCACATCCCCTGTGTCCTAATTGTAATTGTATCCAATTTGTCTCGAGCAGCGAAATGACACAAAAGCTGCCCTTTTACCTGACTGACTGGCTTTTCCTCCTTCCCTTGCACTGAGCTCTCTAATAAATGAAGAGAGTGCAATTATGCCCGGGGGCTCCCATCTGCTTGTGATTACCTCTACGCACTTGCCCGCAGCAAGACACTGGCTAGTCACTGGAAGAAGGGCAATTTCTTAGCCACCCATTTAGAAGAATGTCGGCTGCCCCCATATGATTTACAACGTGGACACTGGGGACCTCAAAAAAAAACCACTCGTCCCACCGCTCTACCCCACTCTGGAAACTTCTGAGTTATTTTTATAGAAAGAGCGCGTGCGTCTGAAAGCGAGGCTTTAGCACAGGGTCTGAACAATTCTCTGCGTGTCACGCTAACCTGAGAATGGAGAAATTCAATCCCATCATATTAGCGAACACTGATCTGTTCTGACACCACTGAGGAGAAAGTTTGAGTTCAGAGACTGGAATAAATGGCCAGGGGCATCCCACAAGCCAGTTTCTGCAGAGAAGAGCCGCCCAGGAAAAAGCTAGTCTCACCTTAAAGCTGCCAGTGTGTGTGTGTGTGCTAAAAGGACATTATAAACTCAAATCCCAGAGAAAATGGCCCAGGGTAAAACTGCAGAAATGTGTTTGATCGAGTTAGCTGGGCAAGTAGATCCTGGCGGGGAAAGGGGTCCTGGAGGAAAGAAAGATCAAGGCAAATGGGGGCGTTCAGTGAGAGTCACGTCACCAGGATTACAGATGTCCTTAGTATGTCTTATGTTAAAGGCTGGATTTATTCAAAGGAATTTACCCAGGCTGGTGCACTTGTCAGAGACTCATCCCATAACTGTCATATGCACCACACTCTTCCCAGCTAATTCGACCCTGGAGTCACCAGTGTGCATTCAAGTTTTCGCTTTTAGTCTCTCTTTATGTATAAGACCCCGGCTAAAACAAACATGAAAAATTCTTAATAAAGCTCTGGGCAAAATAAAACAGTATTCTTCCAGCTGCGTAGTGATTGCATTCTTAAGAAATGCAGTGATTATAAAATGGTGAGAAGATGAAAAAAAAAAACCACTATGGGTTTATCTGTGGAGTCAGAAAACTAAAGTTTATGAATGCACAAGGGTACCACTCAGAGCTGAATATGTCTGACATCTGTACCCAGCAGGACTCTGTCAGTGGGTCCAACAGTTCTGCTGCCCACTCCCTGTGTGACCATGATTGCTTGGGTGATATCTATGTGACACATATTCTTATCCCTGTATGAGATTGCTGTGTGAGATAAAAGACAACCCTTCACCCTGTTGAACCATCTCACTTATCCCAACGCATCGAGCATCCCTGGCCTCAACTAATCCTGACAGCAGTCTACCTCAATCACACTGACAACCCAAATCTCATCACAGAATGACGGACTATCCATCTGAGAATAGTCCATTCATATGTTATACCTCTGATCTCTTTATTGGTTATCATCACTATTGTTATTATGCTATTAATACTTAACCTTTTCGAAAAGTTTTTTTTTAATACCTTTGTTTTCTTGTTACTTTTTTTGAGAATTTCATATATGATATGATATGATATATGATTCTGGGTTTTTATGTTTTGAAATTAAAATACATCATTTTCTCCCTTTCCTTTTCTTCTCAGGAAGTCCTTTTATGTCCCCCAACTTACTCTCTACCTCAAATTCATGGTTTTGTTTTCTTTGTTATTGTTACACACACACACACACACACACACACACACAAACACACACAAATACGTGCGTAGTGAACAACTTGCTACATCTGTTTAGTCTTACTTGTATGTCTGTGATTTCAGGGATGGCCAATTAGGGAACTCATCTCTGGGGAAGACTGTTTCTCCCACTCTAGGCATTCCTTAGTTGCCTGTAGCTCTTGAAGGATGGGGCCCTGTGTGTTCTGACTATATTTATCCTCTCCCCCATTTTCTCTCAGAATCACCTCCATTCCATCGTCACACAATTTTGTGAGCTCACTCATTTTTTTTCAACCCACTACATCTAATTCTTTCTGCCTATAGACTCTTGGATATGTGACCATCCCCTGAAGAGTGTTCCACCTGCCAAGGACCACACCTTTGAAGAAAAGTAACTCTCCTTCCTGATCAGCTGCCAACTACCCAGAGCTGCTCAGCTAGACTTCACATCCACCTCCCCACTTTGATGCTGGTGTTTTGTCTCATTTCAGCTTCCATAGGTCTTGTGCATGATGCCACAACTACTGTGAGTTCATATGTGCAACTGTCCTACTGTTTCTGGAAAGTATGATTTTCTTGTAGTCATCCCAACATCTCCAGCCCTTACGGTCTTTCATCCCCCCACTTCTGCAATGATGCTTGAACCTTTGGAAGCATGTATATGATGTAGCTGTCCCATTTAAGACTGGGAACGCCACAATAACTTACCCTCTACATCTTGACCATCTGTTGGTAAATGTGTTAGTAACCGCCTATTGCCAAAAGAAACAATATCAGAGAAGACATAATCTCTGATAAATGTCTGTGAAATGCACTAACCTATGGGTATAGTGAGAAGTTGTTAGGATATGGTTAATACTATGTCTCACTAAAGAAATAACAGTAGTAAGTTCTCCCCTAGGGCTTATGACCTGTTTAGCCACAGGTTGTTGGCTCCAATAAGTATTCAGTCGTGGGTTTTATCTTGTGGAGCAGCCACAAAAAAAAAAAGTGGTTGGTTACTCCCATGACACTCATGCCACTACAGCACCAGCGGGCACTTGCCATGCAGGTCATTATCGTAGCTCACAGGGTTCATTGGTGTGTAATATTGATGATTGCTTTTCTTCTCCAGTAGGATGCTTAGTATATGCTATCACTGTAAAAAGCTACCAGTAGGGATGGCGTTTCCAGGTCAGAAGCAGCTTGATTTCTCCATATTCTATTACTCACGTGTGCAATGTCTTTGGCATTAGAATCTTACTGTCAAGTTTGGGAGGGTAACCAAGGGCAATGGCAATAGTTAATAATACCTGAGGGTCGGGAGCACAATATAGCATCATTACTTAGACGCTGTGCATCAGTTCTGTATTACCAATTCATCTCATCCACTCCAGCTCATCTCTCTCATGGTCCACTTGTTCAAAACAATGGGATTCTATGAACAGTCTGTGTGGTCTTCTTCCTCAAGCGCTGTTGCAAGATATTGGTTCTCTGCATAGAATACTTTTAGCTTTAATATCTCCAATCTCCTTTGTTCTCTTCGGACCCCTGCTCAAATGTCACTTTATCAGGATCGTTCTCCAGCCACACTGGCTAAGAAAGCATTCCACACCATAGCAACACACCTTCCCCTTAATTTACCATGCTTTCTGGATATTCTGTTTAGTTTCTAGTGAAACATAATTTACCTATTTAATCTTCTGTATTCCCCTTGAGCATTATTCGAATAATGCTCAAGACTGTTCTTGTTCACTCTTATATATACTATATATATATACACACAAATGCTGTATATATGTGTATATATATATATAGCATTTAAAACAGAGCCCAGTAATTTTCTGTGTAATGATTGGGCACAATTTCACAAATGATAGCACATACTTAGTAACACCCCTATTCCTGTTTACCAAGTTAATGAATGCAATCATTTCCCTTCCCCTACCCTTATCCTTATGATATCCTTGAGTTGTACTGTAGCTAGAGTTTTCTCCAGTCCTGCCTGGCCCACGGTCAGGACAAATCTCTCTCACCTGCCAGTCCCACAGCCGCTTAGACCCAACCAAGTAAACACACAGAGACTTAGATTACTTATAAACTGTATGGCCATGGCAGGCTTCTTGCTAACTGTTCTTATATCCTAAATTAATCCATTTCTATAAATCTATACCTTGCCACATGGCTCGTGGCTTACCGGCATCTTCACATGCTGCTTGTCATGGTGGCAGCTGGCAGTGTCTCCCTCACTCAGCCTTCCACTTCCCAGAATTCTCCTCTCTCCTTGTCCCGCCTACCTTCAGCAAATCCTACCAGCGTGCACCACCACAACCAGCTTTCACTATGGTTTGCTAATAGCTCTGACCCCCGAGCAACTTTATTTATTTACATACAAATAAAATCACATTTCAGTACAAATAAAATATCACCATATTGTAACGACCAAAGGAAAAAAATATGCAAGTCCTATATTAGATCACACTGACATTTATTATATGAGAAGGTGAATGCAGAGTAGCTCTAAAGTAAGTTCCCATTAAGTACACTTAAAGTGGGCATTTGGTTTAGAAATCAAAACATAGAAACTGCTGTGGTACGACAGAGGTCTCTTTGTGTGTGTGTGTGTGTGTGTGTGTGTGTGTGTGTGTGTGTGTGTGTGTATCATCAAAATAGTTGTTACACAAATTTATTTCAGAACAGGGCAGAGTAATCTGAAAATGCAGCACACATACCTCTCACCTCAACCCATCTGTACATTGAATATGATCCATGATTATCAATGTTCTTTTAGCATTCTCCTGTACTGTCGACATCCCAAAGGATCACCTCTCCAGGATACATTTTATGTAATATAATATTAGGGATATTTTGTACATGAACGCTTGTATATTTCATCTAATGAGCTCATTGACAACTCTCTTCTCTGTATTTCCTACACTTCATTCCATATTTAACTTTAATCTTGCTGTTTTAGCTCCAGTTTTCTTTTTTTATTTTTTTAGTTGTTCTTTTTTATTATTAAGAGATTTTCTATTCATTTTACATACCAACCACAGATTCCCCTCTCCTCCCTCCTCCTGCCACCCAGCCTTCCTCCCCCAACCCACCCCCCATTCCCACCTCTGTGGTGGTATTGTGTTCCCCAAAATATTGTGCATGCTAATAAACTTATCTGGGGTCAGAGAACAGAACAGCAACAATATTAAACATAGAGATTGGATGGTGGTAACACACGCCTTTAATCCTAGCACTCCAGAGGCAGAAATCTACCTGGATCTCTGTGTGTTCAAGGATACAGCCAAGCATGGTGACTCACGCCTTTAATTCCAGAAAGTGAGCCTTTAATCCCAGGGAGTGATGGCAGAAAGCAGAAAGGTATATAAGGCGTGAAGACCAGAAACTAGAAGCTTTTAGCTGGTTAAGCGTTCAGGCTTTCAAGAAGCAGTTCAGCTGAGATTCATTCTGGATGAGGACTCAGAGGCTTCCAGTCTGAGGAAACAGGATCAGCTGAGGAATTGGTGAGGTGAGGAAGCCGTGGCTTGTTCTGCTTCTCTGATCTTCCAGCGGTCGCCCCAATAACTGGCCTCAGGTTTGATTTTATTAATAAGACCTTTTAAGATTCCTGCTACACACCTCCTCCAAGACAAAGTCTCCTATAGGGAGTCAGCAGAGCCTGGTACATTCAGCTGAGGCAGGTCCAAGCCCCTCCTCCCTGCACCAAGGCTGTGCAAAGTGTCCCAGCATAGGCACTAGGCTCCAAAAAGCCAGCTCATGGACCAGGGACGGGTCTCGATCCCACTGCCTGGGGGGTCCCCTAAACAGTTCAAGCTAAACAACAGGGTTCTCTTGACTTGCACTTTTATAGTTAATTTGAGCCTCTGTGTTGAAAAATAGAGAAAATAAAAACATCTCAATGATATTAATCTAACAGAATTCAAAAACCATATTTGTCTGACTCCAAAATCTATGGCCATTTTACCACATGGTTAGAATGAAACAATGAAATATGGTGAGCACAAAGGCAATTTCCAAGAATTTGAGCATCATTTTACCACTTGCTGTTTCTAGAGAAATATGCTGGTTGGCTTCCAAGAATATTTATTTCGTGCCATTATGAATAACATCTAGAAAACGCTGAAGAATGAAGTCAACATGTCATCAATTTTAGATGAATTATGAAGAATTTGGGCTTACCTGTGGTAAACTTTTGTTTGTTCAAAGTCAGTATATTAATGAATAGCATCTACTGTGTCTTAATGAATTGCTTTGTTGATATTATTGACAGTTCATAGTCTGCCTACTTAATTACTATGTCTTTAAAAGAATCAATCTCCTTTATCTTGCCAAGGCAAGAGCAACATGATAAAACAGTCAAAGGTTTCTGCACACCTCCCAACTCTTGCTTGTTAGAGTTTGGCAGTAGAAAGCACTGCATATTCAACCCTGGGTTAGAACCTTAGAAGTCTAGTCAGAATACAAGTGAGCCAACATCCCTTCTAAGAGCATGTTCCTATGGCTTTAGACCAGCATTTTCACCCTTATAAGGTGAAAAGATACTCATCACTCCCGTGTGTACCATATTGCTTGCTGTACACATTACTATAGAATCTTCTCAACATGGAAATTTTCTGTTAACTCCAATTGACAAACCAAAGGCTGAAAGCTCTTACCAAATTCTGGTATAAAGTCAGGTCGACTCCAATTCAAGTCCGTATGACTCCCCTGCCCTTGACTTCTGGGGTGTGCCACAAAATAGAGAAATTCCACACTGGAAAGGAAACGGTGTCAAGATTCTCAATGCCCAGCTAAGAACCCTTAGCTAACCTCTCGGGTGGAGGCCAGGATCCAGATGTCCACTAAATAGCGAAACCCAACCAAATGTCCCCAGACTTCAATTAAGTGAGCCAGGATTCAGGGTAGGCTCCAGATTCTGGGCAGAAGCTAGAATAGCAAACTAAGAAACTGAAAAATGAAGGGGGAAAACCAAGTATAAATAAGCACAATGGGACTAAAGAATGCATGTCAGATACACGAGTTTGCTGGGCTCATCTCAGGAACACAGTCATCAGTGACTCATGGGAGCAGTGAGCCTCACTTAATACAACAAAGCAAAGAAGACTGACGCAGGTGCTTCTGAGTGGTGCTGTATACGAGGGCCTAGGTAAAGCTAAAGGGTACAGGGGAGTTTCTTGTTGTTTCAGTCCAACAAAAATGATCAAGCATGTTACTGACTTCATCTATTAATTTGGAGTGCATCCCATGCATGTACTAGTTACTTTATCAAACTGAGATTTCTGATTTACCAGACGAATTTTAACATTTAATTTTTTTCCCTTTTGCTTGTCTCTCCAGATTTCTACCTTTTTCCACTGCCACAGCTCTAACCCAAGACTTTGTAAATGATAGGCACTTCCTCTGCCCTGAATTACACCCCAGCCTCAAATTTGCACCTCTCTGCAGCGATTCATTTTCCTTACGTACATTCGTCTTGAAACTTAGTTGCAAGTTGTA
>CABHPH010000312.1:0-40001 GCA_902168325.1 Peromyscus nudipes | reverse complement strand
CCTGTGCCTGAGAACTCTGGGAATGGCATGAGTGGGTTCTCTCATGGGTAGACTGAGAAAACCTAAATGAGGTCCTTTTATTCCAAAGCCAGCATCTGAACAGTTCCTTATGAATATCTCTGATTTTTTCCAACCCTACCCATATACCTCTCTTGGTCCTTTAAAGTTTAGGACCTCTTTGAATTGTTGTTACATATACACTCCTACATAAACATATATAAATATATTCCTAAATATATAAATACAGCCTGCTCCATCCATATAATATGACTTGTACATACACGTTTTCAGGGTTAGCCATTTGATACTGGATAGCCAGTTAGTGTACTCTTCCCTGAGGAAGACTATTTCTCCGAATCTCAGCATTCCTTAGTTACCTGTAGTTCTATGTCTAGGGTTGATGCCTCCTGAACTTTCTCTCTTCCAATTAGTTCTCTTGGTGTCATTCTTGTTCAGTTCATGTTTAGACAGACATGTTGGTGAGGCTTCATGTGTGTAGCTTCTGACATTTATAGCAGACACCATCTCACAGAAAACTTCTTGTTTTTCTGACTCATACAATCTTTTCAATTCCTTTTCCTGAAAGATCCCCAGGCCTTAGGTGTAAGAGTTATGTTTTAGGTGTATCAGTTGTTACTAAACTCCTCATGTCTGTATTTTGATCAATTGTGGTTTTCTGAAATAATCTTCATATGTTTCAAAGAGAAGTTTCCTTGGTGAGGAGTGACAACTGTGCTGATCTTTGGGTACAAGGACATTAATAATGTAGTTAGTGATTATGCTGCCTTAGTAAAGAGACAGTTGTAGGTTCTCGTCCAGTACCTGTGACTTCACTAGCCCCAGGTAGTTGGATAGGTTTCCAGTACCAGGGATGATGTTCCTCTTGTTAGACAGGCTTTCAGTTTGGTCAGAGATCTATTGGTCAGTGTCAAAATATGTGTATGAGTATTGTAATTGTAGGGTTATCACGCCACGGTCATCAATTTTGTGGTTGTCATTCATTACTCATAGCCATCATAGTTGGAAAGGATTTTTTGTTGCTTTCTTACTTTGCAAACTTGTATGTTGCCTAAAGCTAGTCCTCAGGGAGGGCACATATGCCATATCCAGCTTGGTTCCTCTAGGTCCTATGTCCAAAGTGCAGTAGGGACTTACCTTCTTCTACCTGTGGGTGGTGATGAAGGGCAACAGCAATAGCCTAAAAGTTTTGGGAGTCCCTTGAACAACCCTGAGCAACAACTCAAAAGACAGTGTTTCATGGCTGATATTTTTCTTTTTTCTTTTTTGCTAGTCTATGGCTCTTGGGGAGAACATTGTCAGCATAAGTGGGAAATTTCATTAAGAATATTATATATGTGTACATGTATGCATATGGTCTATACATATACAGCGTTATATGTACTATAGGAATTTTCAATTAGATAGTTAATAATATGATTTTCTACAAATTTCAGACATCTACACAGTTATTTTCCTCTCCAATCTCATTTTTCTATATTTCTCTCCCTGTCCACTTAATTACAGCACATATTTTCCACTTCGGATCACTTATACCCTTCCATTCCCCTATCTATTGCTTCCCTTGTCCACAGTGATTTCTTTTATATGTTTCTGGTTTCTGTAGTTACTCTAGGTTATATACTTGAGTGTGGATTTGGAGCTAAAAGCTTCTGATGTGGGAGAACATATGATGTGTGTCTTTCTGGGTCTGGGTTACCTCATTCAATATGATCTTTTCTAGGTCCATACACAGAATACTGGGTCTATAACGTGTTTCTTATATATGCTTTCATAATTCACTACTCTGAATCTTAGAAGGTTCTTTGTTTTCTGTTATTGCCATTGATTTTAATTCATACTCAAATATTTTTTCCTTTTGATGGCAACAATCTGTGATGTTGTGGTCTATTGGTCTTTGTAAATTTATTGCTTGATTTGGGATGGCTATGCCCCCTTCTGGCAAGGTTTTTATCTGTTCACTGTGTCAGCAAGACCACGTTGACCCATTTCAACATAGCTAATTTCTAAATTACCATGGAATATGCATTTCTGGAATAAACACTCTTGGCAGTGTTTGTCTACAGTCATGACTTCTTGAAGAAATTTGGTTTCTTTTATTCCTCTTCCTTTTCCCCAAATTTAGAGGCATCTTTCAGTTAGCGAAGTTGTGTGTATGATACTTGCTAGTTTCTGATGGGTTTATTTTTGCTTCAAGATTAAAGCTTCTCTGATCCTAGTTTTAAATTCATGACCCCCATTATTTCCACAGATCGAATTCTGGGCTATTCTTTGCATGTCTGTCCCATGCTTACCCTGAAACTGGAGGCCAAATGTCTGAGACAGTGTTCATTGTCCTCTGTGTAAGAGTGGCTTTGCAGATGGGGGATAACAAATTTTGACTCAGTCTCTCTCTCTCTCTCTCTCTCTCTCTCTCTCTCTCCTCTTATTGTATGTTTTCTTACTCTGTTTCCTAATTTGTTGTTGCAATTTTTTGAGCATATCTTATGTTTTCCTTTTCCCTAGGACTGACAAACTGAGATAGATCGCCTAACATTTCTACAAAAGTCACCTGATTTAAATATGTCTTGGATTTTAACGCACAGCTGCTATTGGAGCACCTAGTAGATTTCTCTTGGAAAGCTGTAAGCAGATATCTTTCAGTGATTGCTCATGCTCTCTGTTATGGTATTTTTGGCCGTTGATTGACACCAGCTGCTCTCACACAAACTCCCTAGGCATTTGCTTTTGTATTTGCTGACTGCTTTGCATGAACATGTCCAGCCCATAGCAGCTGCTCAGAATTTATATACCAAGGCTTTGAATGTGAACTGAGCAACATCAGACAGGCAAAGGGAGCAAGATGGAATCACAGACCCAAGTTCTCATGTCCCTGCTGCTCTGGGTGTCTGGTGAGAAATTCAAAATTAGTATGATCATACCAAAGTCACTTCTTTATATATAAGAAATCTGCAAGTTGTCTGTGGGTATAATATTTCTTATATAATAATACTTTGATAATATGACATTATAAGGACATTAAATGACGACAAATCAACTGTCATAATCTGTGTTTGTGTTTCTGTGCATATTCATTGTCCTTTCATGATCACAGGTATCTGTGGGGACATCTTGATGACCCAGTCTCCATCCTCCCTGGCTGTGTCAGCAGGAGAGAAGGTCACCATCAGCTGCAAGTCCAGTCAGAGTCTGTATGGCAGCAATAGCAAGAAGAACCGCTTAATCTGGCTCCAGCAGAAACCAGGGCAGTCTCCTAAACGTCTGATCTACTGGGGATCCACTCGGGACCCTGGGGTCCCTGATCGCTTCATAGGCAGTGGGTCTGAGACAGATTACACTCTCACCATCAGCAGTGTCCAGGCTGAAGACATCGTAGATTATTACTGTGCGCAGGATCATACTGTTCCTCCCACAGTGCTTCAGCCTCCAACAAAAACCTCCTCTGAGAGTCTCACCAGCTGCCTGCACCACAAATAGCCCTGGACCTGCACACTTCCTCCTTCTGCCTGTGAGCTGGTGTGCCTGAAGCACTGATGTGAAAGTTTGCTGAGCCAAGCAATAATAATGAGTTCAATGTCTCTTATGTCTTTTTGTATGAAAAAAATGTGCATTTGAAAATGCAGGAAAGATACCAGAATTATCTTTCTGTAACAATTTACCATAAACTCTGTTGCTTGAATATGAGAGATTTTTCTTTTTATAGTTCTTGAGTTCTGGTATCCAACATATGACTCTATGGGCTGAAGTGATGATATAGGCAAACATCACTTCAGTTTGCTGCTGTAGGAAAGTTTCTTTCTTTTTCTAGCTTCTAGAGGACTTTTTTACTTCTTTACTGCTAAATATTTCTCAAATTTTTTCTTTCATTTTTCATAAATTCTTTTATTTTTAAATTATATTTTAGTTAATTACATTTTTTGTGCATGCAAGCATGCATGTTTACATGTGTGTATATTAATTGCAGTCAGAGGACAACTTGGACATGTCTTTCTTTTGCAATATGGGTTCTGGGGATAAAACTTAGGTGTGATGTTAAGCTTTGTGACAAGTGTCTTTGTCCTGTGAGCAATTTTTCTTCACATTAAATTTCTTTATTAATGTATAGTCATTGCATACAAACACCATAAAACAATGTCTTTCAAGTGTATCATATATTATGACCACATCCACTGATCTTTCTTATTTCCCCTTCCCTTTCCTGCTGTTAACCATTTTTAACATAATCTCCCTTCTATTTTTTCACACACGTATACATGTATACATAAGTACATACACACATTTGCATACACATACACACATATGCACATACACAAATATACACATACACGTATGATCATGCACACATAAAACGATACATACTAATATATCTATATATATGTATGTATACACACAAACTTAACATACAACATGTTTAGGATCCACAAAGGAAAGAAAATGTGATATTTGTTGCTCATATTTCTGGGGCCATATCTCCCTCTGAAGACCCCTCATCTGCTTTCCAACTGTCCAGACTGAGAAACCTCTCTCCACTCTAATGTTGGATCTAATGTTGTGTTAGCAGTTGCTGCTCTCCAGTCTTTCCACCCCAACTCAATTAATAGAATTTAGTGTTTTTAGAGGGCAATCATTTGTGAGCCTCTGTAAAGTATATGCAAATTAATATCATCAATATTTTGATTAAGAAACTTGTCAAGCACCTATAAGTGGAGATATAGCAGGGAACAAGTGTGTTACAGACTACATAAACTTGCTGGAGATCTCCAAATACCTTAAAACTGTCTGCTTGGGAATCAATGCGTCCAAACTTGTACGATGTGGTTGTGCTTTGAAACACAGATATGCCATTTGTTTCCCCAGGAAATCTTGAAGTGATGTGGGCTGTGCTGAGTTTAGAGTTCTCTTCACTGTGTCAAAACATCTCAGGAAAACAACTTAATGAGCAATTATTTATTCATCCCACAGTTTCTGTTTCAGACCAAGGTAGGTTAACATCATTGCTGTGGTCCTAAATGAGGTTGAATGCCATGGAGGAAGGACATGACAGGGGAAAGATGCTTACCTCATGGCAGCTGAGAAGCAAGGGAGGTAGAATGAAGCCAGGGACTCGACAAAGTCTTTAGAAGCATTCCCTCAGTTCCTCAATTAGCACTGACTTCATACTTTCCACCACCTCTGAATAATGCCATTTAATTATGAATCAGCAATGAATGAATCCAGTAATTGAGTCAGAGCACTCATGATCCATTCACTTGTAATAGTTAGATCCATAAGCTGGGAACCAAATATTTCACATAGGAGCCTTTTGAATTTTACTGCAGAAACAAACTATAATACCAAGAAAAAAAAAAGGACAGTAGAATGACATGCTAGTGGATTCATGATTGGAATATAGGTAGAACTGGAGAATAAGTATCTCCAATATGAATTATAAGAGAGATGAAAAACATACTTTGCCTTAGAATAAGATAACAATCTGAACATTTTGTTGACCTACATCAAAGGAAGTGTCTGTCTTGGGAGCTTGAAATGTTGGTAGCTTTAACCATAGGTGCAGGCAGCTATTCGGTTAGGCCCATTTAGATTGTTATTGGTTCTTTCTTGTCCTTGCTCAGAGCTCCTTCAGTGGTTATGGAACATGGCCAAGAAGTTAGAAGGGACAGATTATGGCCTTCTAATCAGTTCCTACTTGTATTTTTGTAGAAGAGAATTCTTTAGAGATTGGTACTATTTGAAATTTCTAGGAGATGTGGTCTTGTTGGAGGAAGTGTGTTGGGTGTACCTCCAGATTTCAAAAAGCACATTCCAAGCCCAGAGTCTCTTTCTGCTGTCTGCATATCTTGATGTAGAACTCCGTCCTAATCCTCCAGCACTGTGTCTGTTTGCATTCCGCAATGCTCACTGCCATGGTGACCATGCACTAAAACTCTGAAACTGTAAGGAAGCTCAATTAGATGCTTTCCTTTATAAGAGTTGCCATAGTCATGCTTTCTCTTCACAGCAATAGAACACTGACAAAGACTTCTACTCTATGCTGATTTACATTTGTTCAGGATTATATCTAGTGCAGGAGTAGCTGAATCATATGGCAGTTCTATGTTTTCTTGAGGACCCTCCATACTGAAGTTCACAGTGCCTGTACCAGTGTGCATTCCCTTCAGCAGCAGATACTGCTTGCTCTTTCTGTAGATCTTGACTTCATTTATAGTCATTTTCATGATTTCTTTTGAATTTGTTATTCAGGGGAAATAATTTTTATATTTTTGCTTTTCTTTCTATCTCACTGTCAAAATGTGAAAAATCCACATGTCAAAAAAGATCATGTAGAAGTCACTAACCATCTTCAGGAGAACTCAAGTTATTGATACCCTGGAACATCCTTTACCTTCAGTCACACGTATTTATTTAGAAGTGATTTGATAATGTTTAGTCTTCTGCTCTATATTGACATGCTTAGAATGGTGGAGCTGAAAGCAGTATTAAGGCTTTGCCTGCATGAAGCTATGTTTCCCATGGGATACAGAGTTCAACTGTAACTTGTTGATTTGTTTTCTCCCTCTCATACAAGTTCAACAATTTCCTATGATCTTTCCAAAGACAAGTGAAACATGATGGCAGTTGGATCATCTAAGTAGGAGGGATTTCATTTTATGTTATAGCATTGTATGAGGACATTGTGTGCCTTGTACACAGTAATAAGTAACATCATTCTCATCCTCTATTCTACTGATTTGGGCATGAATGTCCTGACTTTACCACCCACATTCCAGGATTAGAAACCTGATCTACACTGCATAATGACTTTATCAGTTATTCACAGAATATGCAATTAGGAAGTTGCTTCATTTCCAGTCAAGACCCATTGTCATTTAGACTGTCATGCACCTGATATTTCTGTTTAAAACTCTTATAAATCAGTAGCTTATGGTACTGTCCTGGCTTATGTACTACCCATTTCAAGTAGGTGTTTACATCACTTAGTAGGAAGCACTGATTTGACCTACAAGAGATGGAGGTCAGGTCTCTACTAATGATAGCCAGAGATAAGAGTCTTAGTCATCTCAGTATCTCCAGTGGATCCTGAGTGAATGACAGACTAAGGTGAAGTCATGTGAATTCATTAGCTGTGGTGATATTTTATCTGTGTCCCCCAATAAAATTTATCTGAGGGTCAGAGGAAAAAGCCAACCATTATATTAAACATAGAAGTCAGGCAATGGTAGCACATGTCTTTAATTATATCACTCGGAAGGCAGGAATCTGTCTGGATCTCTGTGAGTTCAAGGCCACATTGGCAACAGAGCCAGGCATGGTGGCTCACACCTTAAATTCCAACACTAGTTAACCATAGACATCTGGAGGTCTGTAGAGACAGACAGGAAGTGATGTAGCTGGGTGGAGAGAGGAAATCAAATGTAGAACAGATAGGTATAGGAATGGATATAACGGAAATAGGTGTCTTTGGAGACTGAGGCTTCTGTAAGGTGAGGTTGGTTGTGGCTTTTTCTATTCCTCTGATCTCCTAGGTTTTCACCCCTACATCTGGCTTCATGTATTTCATTAATAAGACCATTTAGCAATTCATCTACAATTGGAACTCTAATGATTGTGGCAAGAATTCACTAAAAAGCTGCTTGGGACCTTACAGGTCCCACGGCTCAGGCCGGAGCAGCATGTGGCTGGATCACCATCCCACATGGGCCAGAGTCTCTTTGGCTTTTTCTCTCCTGGTGGGTGGTGGACTCTCTATGAATTTCCATCTCAGCCTGCTACCACACTAGAGAACTGCTTTGAAATTCCCTTGGACTTCTGTTCTATGCAGTCAACAGACTTGATAACTCAATTAAAATATCTTAAAGGGAGAAAATAGTTAAAAGAGAATTTTTTCCCCACATTAAAAAATGGGAACCATTTGTACAATGGTAGGAATTTTGTCTCTGTTTGTTAACACATTAGGCAGTCTGAAAATGGAACAACTAAATGAGAGGATAATTAATGTTGATGGGATGTATGTAACATCAATTATGAATATTATTTGTTTGATCATTTTTATTTTAGCAATAAAAAGGGTGATCAATTTGAGTGCAAAAATAAAAGCTTTAGAAAAACCTGTTAAAATGAATTCCAGAAAGATTTAGACAAAGACAGATGAATTTGAAGGTGAACCTACCTCAGGAATGAATTATAACATTACAGAGAAACAGCCTCAGGTTACCAGACAGCAAACATTAATCTGCCTGGGAACCTTACAGGAACTGCCAAATGCTCAAAGGTGTGTATGAGCTAACTAGACTCCAGTGGAAATGTTAGATTTGAGATTTAAAGAAGTTGTAGTATCATATGGCATGCATTCCCCATTTGTAAAGCAGATGTTAAACTCGTGGTCAATTAGAAATAGAATTATCTACCAGGACTGGAAAGAATTGGTTACAGCTGTCCCAGAGGCTGGACCACAGTTATAGTGGAGAATGTGGTGGAAAGAGGAGACTAAAAGTATAGAGCAATGATGTAGGACTAGAGGTGTGGAAATTTCCCAGGATCAGCTTCTAGGGGAAGGCAATTATGCTGATATATAAAGACAATGTTTATATGATAATTAAACCTTAATTCTATGCTGCATGGCAGCCACAAATGCATGGGACAGATTTGAGAAAGCAGGAAAAAAATGAGTCATTTATGAAAGTTATGCAAGGCCCCAAAGAAACCTTACAGATTTCTTACAAAGGCTGTCTTCAGCAGTAAATAGAATGATACCAAATTCAGAAGGTAGACTGCTGTGGAATGTCATTCTGTATGCTGTGAATATGTGTTGCTCTGATTGGTTGGTAAATAAAATGTTGACTGACTGGTAGCCAGATAGGAAGTATAGGTGGTGCAAGAGATGAGGAGAATTCTGGGAAGAGGAAGGGCCGGGTCAGGAGTCACCAGTCAGACACAGAGGAAACAAGATTCATAGGCAGTACTGAGTAAAGGTAACAAGCCATGTGGCTAAACACAGGTAAGAATTACAGGATAATTTAAGTGTAAGAGCTAGTCAGTAATAAGCTTGAGCTAATGGCCAAGCAGTTATAATTAATATAAGCTTTGGAGTGATTATTTTATAAGTAGGCTACTGGACTGCAGGGGCCTGGCAGGACCAGAGAAATCTTCCTACTACAAATGGCACCCAGACATGGTGGCAAGAGTTTCCACCTAAAACCTGAGAGAGCTTAAGAAGAGATTATAAATGTAGCTAAGAGCACCTTCCTAGTTCATGTTACTCATGGTGGGCTGAGGTATAGTGATGTGTCCCCTGGCTATGGTGGGTTTGCAGCTTCTGGGCTGGAGCTACAGCATGGTGGCTTCCGCCCAAGTTACACAGAGGTTTCTCTAAACTGTGCAGAGCACTACATGGTGGATTTAGCCTTTGCTAGCACAGACAAAAAATGATTTCTGTGCTACATGCTGCTTTGATGGAGGAATAAAGCCACTGCTTCCAAGAGTTGGTGGTGCACGTGGCTCCCAGAGCTGGCGGTAAATGTACCACTGCCATATTGGAAAGCTGAAGTGGGCAAAGACAGCAGCCAAGGCTTCTGCTTCAGTACTAGCCACTGCAGTTTAAGCAATAGATTCACAATAAGGCAGATTCAAATGAAATAAGATTTAAATGGTTTACAGTGTGTGTAAAAATGTATGTAGTCTTGGAAAAGAGAAGAAAATGAATATAGACAGTTACATAAAGAAATAATTTTAAAAATAAAGTCTTTAAAGAGACAGTAAAGGTAATATAAAAATAAGCCATGTAAAGATGGATATTACACAGAGAATCTGGATTGTGTTGTCTTTGGATTTTTTTTTTTGACTGCAGAAAGATATTTGATTGTAAAGACTGCTGAGTTAAATCAATATATATTTTAAAGGTATTTTGACTTCAAAATTTGTGTCTAAGGATACATTGCTTTGGAAAAGAGGCTCTTCTTTTGTTTCCACAGAAGATGAGAACCTATGGATGGATTGCTTTTAAGCTAAGATGGTTTGATTAACAAAGACTCTCTGAGAGGTCTCCAGATGTTCCAACTTCCAGATCAGCTTCAAGGCAACTGGCTCAGACAATGCAGCCTCACAGACTACTCCAGTCAGGACTTGACCACAGTTCTTAATTTTCTCAAGATTCCCATAAGATATCCAGAGCCCCCATCCAGTAGGAAGTAGTATGAGAAGCTATGCCAAAATTCCCAAAATATTGTTTATAAATGTTTATTTTTATTTAAAGGGGATTGATTACAAATGCAATCTCTCTAAAGAAGAAAAGGGGATAGTTGTACAAATGACAGGATGAAAGGGTAGATCATTGAACCTACTTTTAAAGAGCAACAACTTGTTTAAAATGTTTTCAATTGCTATGGATTTTAGTTTATTGATACAAATTTAAAGTTAATTTTGTTATACTGTATGTATATTTCTACTCTTGTTTAAAGTATTTTGTTTGTACAACTCAATTGAAATTGTCATGTATAGTTGAGAAATACAGATTAATAATTAGTCATCTATGATAATCAAACATATAGTCATGTTAGTTAAATTTTCTAGGTATACATAGATATATTTCAATTAGGTACATAATCTTCAAACACTTCAAAGACCTACAGAATGTGGCATTTAAAATGTTTTAAAAACTTAGACTTTCCTGGTCAATGAGAAACGTCTGCTCCTGGCAGCACCAATTTACTTCAAAGAGGAAGATGGATGTTGAAGACACTCCATATGGAGTTTATCTCCTTCTTGGCAAAAAATAGCCATTTGGGCAAGAAACTGTTCTTGCCTGGACTGCTTAAAAATATATTGAATAGACATGCAGGACACATAGAAAGGTGACCACTGAATTTCGCAAGATGAGATGGTCCTTTAGGTTCCTGCTTCACAGAGGAGACTGCCAGATATTCTATAGGACACACAAAGAAGTGACTGAGAGACTCTAGGTCTATAAGTTGAAGATGGATGCCCCAACATTGTAGAAGAACTTTGGGTGACTGTTCAGGCAGGAAGCTGTCTCTGTAATTTCTAGATTTTTGGAAGCTGCTTACAATGCATTTCCTGTTTACTTAGGTATATTATATCCTTCTGGGGTCTTTGGTGTAGTTGACAACTAGATAGTTTTTCCTTTGTTACGATACAAGATAAAATTAGATATGAAACTTTAGACTCACACATATAAGATAGATAGAATATTTTCTTTAATTTTGCCAAATACAAATAGACTAGATATTATAACAGTAATTCTTGCTTGCTAACTATTTTGTTATATGTAATTTTACTATGTTAAAGTTAAAACCTTCCTTTTTGATTAGGCAGAAAATGGGAAGCGCTATGGATTGTCGTTCTGTATGCTGTGAATATGTATTGCTTTGATTGGTTGGTAAATAAAATGCTGATTGACCAGTAGCCAGGCAGGAAGTATAGGCAGGGCAAAGGATGAGGAGAATTCTGGGAAGAGGAAGGGCTGGGTCAGGGGTCACTAGTCAGACACAGAGGAAATAAGATGTAAAGGCAGGACTGAGAAAAAGTACCAAGCCACATGGCTAAACATAGATAAGAATTATGGGGTAATTTAAGTGTAAGAGCTAGTCAGTAATAAGCCTGAGCTAATGGCCAAGGAGTTATAATTAATATAAGCTTCAGAGTAATTATTTTACAAGCAGGCCGTGGAACTGCGAGGGCCTTGCAGAATTAGAGAAACCTTCTTACTACACTAGATAGATTATAATTGATCTTTGACTTTTGTGAACGCTAACGAAGTGTGAAAAAGGGTAATCAGGCCACATCAGCACCCTTGGAGAACTGGATCAGGGGACACAAGTAATATTGAGTCTCATGACCATGATCATATCTGGATAGGAGTGGAGATTTCAAGAGCGTTCAAGAAAAATAATAATGTCAGATGCTTTAATTGTGGTAGACAAGGTCACCTAAAAAGGGTGTGTAAACAGGGCATTCCTAGAAACAATGTTTCTTCAAGTAACAATGGCAATAGAATGTCCCTCCCTTCTGGATTATGTAGAAGATGTGGTAATGGCAAACATTGGACTAATGAATGTGGATCTTCAAGAGACAGACAAGGTAATCCTTTGCCTTTTCCACTGGGAAACTCCCCCAGGGGTGTCTTACAAGCCCTCATGGCAAATTCAGTTTAGTCCTTTGCTGCCATCATAGAAGAAACCCATTCTCAGGGCAATTAAATGACCAAATGCCTTTTGTAAAAAACCATGCTGCTTGGGGTGATAAAACAGCTATAGCAGAGAGAACAAAAAATTCAGAAGAAACCATAAAGCGATTTTTTTGGCAAACTTCTATAAATGAACAAAGACCAAAATTAAAAACATGAATAAATGACATTTCCTTGGAATATCTTGTAGACACAGGTGCTGATGTCACAATAATTCACCAGAATTTAGGGATCCAAATTGGCCTCTTCAGGAGGTAAATGTTCAGCTATTAGGGATTGGAACATTATCTCAAGTGAAACAGAGTGCAACATGGCTCGAATGTATAGGGTCAGAAGGACAGAAAGGAAAATTAAGGCCATATGTGACCAATATAGCTATGAATTTATGGGGCTATGATATATTACAACAATGGAATACCCAGATTAACTTTCCTCCAACCTCAGAAACAAACCATAGACAAACACATGTTTCTGAGAGTAATATTAGGAGACATTATAAACAGCAGTCACTGGCCATCCAGATTGTACAAGAACAGGGTACAACTGCTGATCTTTCAAAAACACCAACAGCTTTACCTTTAAAATAGTTAACAGACAAGCCTGTATGGGTTCAGCAACGGTCTTTAACAACAGAGAAAATGCAGGCTTTAGAAGAACTGGTACAAGAGCAGTCGAATGCTAAAAATATTGAAGAATCAACCAGCCCCTGGAATTCTCCTCTATTTGTTATTAAAAAGAAATCTGGTAAATGGAGAAGGGTAAAAGATCTAAGAGCAATTAAGGTAATTCAGCCAATGGGCTCTCTACAATCTGGAATCCCTTTGCCTATTCTGTTACCTAAAGGATGGCCTCTTATAGCTATTGATTTAAAAGACTATTTCTTCTCAATACCCTTACAAGAAAAAGACGGATAAAGATTTGTCTTCACGGTGCCTATTTATAATAATTCTCAGCCAGTTAAGTGACATCAATGGAGTGTTCTCCCACAGGGAATGTTAAATAGCACAAGTCTGTGCCAATGTTTTTAATGACAGCCATTAGAATCAATATGTACAATTTCCCAAATCTATAATTTATCTTTACATGGATGATATTTTACTAGCTGATTCAAATGCAGATACTTTAGAAAGAATGTTTGAAGAAGTAAAGAAAATTTTGCCTTGTTGGGAATTACAAATTGCTCCTGAAAAGATACAAATAGGAGATTCTATTAATTATTTAGGATATAAAATAGGTCTACAAAAAATTAGACCCCAAAAGGTGCAAATAAGGAGAGATTGATTATGGACTCTTAATGACTTTCAAAGGTTATTTGGAGACATATATCTATCATCTATGGACTCTTGTTGGAGTAAAAAATGATGAACTGAGTAATCTGTTCAAAACCTCAGAAGGGGAGAAGGACTTAAATAGTCCAAGAGAATTATCAGCTGAAGCTGAGAGAGAATTGGCCTTGGTGGATAGGAAAGTACAGGAGGGACATGTGAATTGTGTGGATCCAAAGCTTGATTGCATTTTGGTTATTTTACCCTCTACCCATTATCCTACAGGAATTTTAATGCAGAGGGAAGATATTATATTGGAATGGATATGTTTACCAATTAAACAGAGTTAAAAACTTATGTGGAAAAGATCTCTAACTTGATTTTAAAAGGAAAATTGAGACTTCATTAATTAGCAGAAATAGACCCCACAGAAATTGTAGGACCTTTAAATAAGGATGAAATTGACAAATTATGGGCGGACCTTTGCCAAGTGAACCTTGGCAAAGAGCTTACAGTAAATTTTTGGGAGAGATTAACAACAAATATCCCAAAAGTGATAGAATTCAACTTATAAAGAGACCTGATTGGATTCTGCCTCTTATTGTATGGGAAACACTCAGTTAAAAAATCAGAATTGTATGATATTCTGATGGTATTAATAAATTCTTTGGTACCGCTCAACATAGTATGTTGAAAGGGTGGTATTACATATTGAGATTGCAGAATTTTTTCCTGAGGAGTCAGAATTAACTTTGTTATTTATTCAGTTACAAGATATAATCAAAAATAGGAATCATCCCTTATATATAACTCACATCTGATCCCATATGGGTTTGCCAGGCCCTCTAGCACAAGGTAATCACAAGATTAATAAACTATTTATAGAAAAGGTGCTGGAGGCCTCAGAATTTTATAAAAAACATCATGTCAAGAGTAAGAGCTTGAAAAAGGATATTTCCATAACCTGGCAACAAGCCAAGGAAATTGTAAGGAACTGTCCTACTTGTTCTTTTTATAATCAGACTCCACTACCAGCAGGATGTAACATAAAGGGTACTCAAGAGGAATGAAATCTGGCAGATGGATGTGTTTCACTTTGCAGAATTTGGAAAATTGAAATATGTACACGATCTCATTGATATCTACTCAGGATTCCAATGGGCAATTGCTCTGAGTTCTGAAAAAGCTGATTCATTCTGTAATCATACATTTGTTAGAAGTTATGGGTATCATGGGTATACCTGCATAAATTAAAACTGACAATTTTCCAGTATATGTCCCTGGTAAAATGAAGCAGTTTTTTGCTTATTACAATATAAAGCATATTACAGGTATACCACATAATCTACAGGTCAAGCAGTCATAGAAATATCAAATCGAACTCTAAAGGGTATGCTAAATGAACAGAAAGGGGTAACAAAAACCCCAGAAATACATTACATAATTCTTTGTTAACTTTGAGTTTTCTCAATGCTAATGAGAAAGGAACAACAGCTGCGGAGAGACATTGGATAATAGAAAAAACAACAGAATTAATCAGCCTATATACATTAAAGATGTGCTGACCTCAGAATGGAAACCAGGATATGTGTTATATTGGGGATGAGGTTTTGCTTTTGTTTCTACAGGAGAAGAAAAGCTATAGATACTATCAAAACTGATAGAGGTTTGATTTGAACAAGAGACCTTTAATTAGAAGAGGCAATAGTTCATCAACCAGCATGACCATCCAATTTAAAATTAAGTTAACCACTAACAAATGCTTTACATTTAATCAGATGTCATTTGTCAAAAGGGAACCTCCCCAAAGGCTTGGGGGAGGGCTTTTTTTTGTCTAAAGGAGAATAAGGCTAAGGAATCTGAAGAACACTGGACAAATGAGACATCTGAAGAAAAAGGACAAATCATCCAGAAAAAAAAAATGTCCCAAGAAAAGGAGTAAATTGGCCTATTGGTATATCACATATAAAATTTCATGTCTTCCTAAATGTTTGTTTCTGCTGTTTTCTACAGACACATAACACAAATGGTCTTTATGTAGTCCCAGTTCAATTAAAAACTAAAGCTGGCTTTGGAGTTGGAGCATGGCTCTCCCCTTCTTTAAATCCAAGCATGTTTGTTAAACAGAAAATGCAAAATCTCTGTATCATGTCAGAAGAGCCATCTGATATGGGACAGAAGAAAATCAAAATTAATGGACTACTCTATTGCTACTGATCTCATAATTCTTTGGTTCCAGTTTGATTCTTTAAACTTTTCTTAAGGTGTGAATTTTATGTTAAAATTTAAATGATTTACATATATGTATATAAAACTTTTGTTATGATATTAATGGTCATATAGAGTACTAACTAATTCTAGAAAAAAGCTTTGTCTCGCTGCCTGTACAAGTTTTCCTGTTTTAGTCTCTATCAGTTTTCTGCAGGGAATCATGACCCGGCCTAACAGCAAATTTGAAGTCTCCAAAAAGATAATGGGGCCCCATAACAACGATTCCACATGGACAATAATAATACCACTAAGCTGACAAACATCACCTACAGATCAGCTTTGGATTACAAACTGCTCAGGACAATTTTAAGATGGCTAGCTGAGATGATCCAGTCTCACAGACTACTCGAACAAGGACTTGAGATAAGCCCTGAACTTTTGAATTATGCAGAGACTGTACAACAAATGATACAGCTTCCTCTCCCAGGACTTGACAATTAACTTAAAATTTTTCTTTTCAGGATCCCCTAAAGATGCCTTCACCCCCAAACAGCAGGAAGTAATTTTAAGAACATGACACCCATATTCCCAACAGGTGGGTTGGGTTGTTTTTGGTCTTTCAATGGGTTTTGGATAATTGTCAGTGTTTAGGATAGTTGGTTACAAGTTGTTACTTTTTATGGTCAGGAAAAAGGTTAAACAAAGGAGATTAGATTTAAGGTTCTTGTTTGAAAAAAAAAAGGAAGATATAGGTATGAGGTGGATTGTTGAATCTACTCTATAAAATGATATAGAAATGATAGAATAAAGGGTAGATTATTCAATCCACTCTGAAAAGAAAAAAGAGAGGATAGATACAATATAGATAAAAAGGTAGATTATTGAATCTACTTTTAAAAGGCAACTACTAGTTTTAAATATTTTACATTGAATTGGATTTTTGTATATTGTATACAAATTATGTATATTGCTATAAATTTGAGATTGATTCATACAGATATGTAGCATGAATCTTAGACAGTCTTATTAATAAACAAACTGAGAGCTAGGTATTGGGGTGAAAGATGGAAGATCAGAGAAGCAGAACAAGCCACAGCCACCTCACCTTGCCAGTTACTCAGCTGATCCTGTTTCCTCAGACTGGAAGCTTCTGAGTCCTCATCCAGATGGATCTCAGCTGAACTGCTGCTCCAAAGCCTAAAAGCTTAACCAGCTCTAGTTTTGGTCCTCATGCCTTAAATACCTTTCTGCTTTCTGCCATCACTTCCTGGGATTAAAGGCTCTTGCTACCATGCCTAGCTGTTTCCAGTGTGGCTTTGAACTCAGAGATCCAGAGGATCTCTGCCTCTGGAATGTTAGGATTAAAGGCATGTGTGCCACCATTTTCTGGTCTCTGTATCTAGTGGCTGTTCTGTTCTCTGACCCTAGAGAAGTTTATTAGAGTGCACAATATTTTGGGGAATACAATATCACCACACATATATGATAAGATAAAAGGTAGATTATTGAATCTACTTTTAGAAAGTCACTACTAGTTTTAAGTATTTTACATTGGATTGGATTCTTGTATATTGTATACAAATTATGCATATTGATACCAATTTGAGATTGATTTTGTTAGGAAATACTGTACATATATATCTAATCTTGTTCAAGATATTGTTCCTATACAATTCACTTAACAATGTAGTGCAATTTGCTAATCCTTGAAAGTTATTATTACCAACTATTAGGATATAGAGAAATGAAAGTTAGTAATTAGTCATTACAATCGAACTTGTAGTCATATTAGGTATGTTTTCCATGTCAAGCAGAGATATATTTTAAATAGATAGGTCATCTTCAAACCCTTCAGAGATCTACAGCATATGGCACTTAAGATGTTTTAATAACATAATTTTTTTCTTTTTTTATAACTATGAGACATGTCTGCTCCTGGCAGCATCAATATACTTCAGTGAAGATATGGGCATTGAAAAACCTCCACATGGAGTTTACTTTCACTGTGGCAAAAGTTAGCCACTGGACAAGAAATTGCCCTCTAATTGACTGATGACAGTATGCTGTCCAAAATGAACAAGCAGGAAAATAAAAAGGACTGTCCATCCTAGCCAAGACAAGTGTGGTTGCAGTTTTGGCAATAGGCATCCTCTGAGGCCAGGGCAATATGGCAACATTGCTGAAGTGGCTTCATAATGCAGAAAAGGTACAGTGCCCCTTCCTTCCAAGGCAGCTGAGCAGGTAGTGGACCGATGGCTCCTGGTGTGCAGTGGAACAGTAGCTGAAGCAGTTATTCTTGGAGGAGTAACTAGGCTGATGGAGTCTGGCCTCTCAATGGTAGACTGGCACTTAATAAAGGATATGAAGCCACCCACAAGCTGAGAAGATTGGGAAGCCGAATTTCAAAAATACCAGCAATTTCCAGAATTTAAAATCCTGAATCATGACAGGACACTGACAGAATTCAAGTTTATCTGGTACATGGAATACTTGCACCAGAACTGGGGTTGAGCTGTAGGCCTTGCATACATCCTGCTTCACAAATGAGTCTGTCAGATATGCTAAGCCTGTAGGATGAAGATGATGCCCAAATGTTGCATAGAAACCTTGGGTGACTGTCCAGGCAGCTGGCTATTTCTGTTATAATTCACATTTTTTGGAAGTTGCTTGTTTGCACTTCCTGTTTTACTAGTTAATATTTCCTTCTCAGGTCTCTGAGGGAATTGAAGATTAGCTAATTATAGTTTTCCTTGTTAAGAAATTCAGAAAAGAAACTTGATAAAGAGGTATAAAGTGTATAAATTTGAAAGACAACATAAGATAGTTTTCTGTTGGTAATTTAAGTTAGGATAGAATGTGAATTAGGTACTCACCAAAAATAGGATAGTTAATGGAATATTTTCTCTTAATTTGTCAAATGCAAATGGACTAGACATTGTTGATGTATTTATTGTTTGTATATATTGTATATAGTTATTGTACTTTTTGTATATAGTTTTTCTTATATTAGTTATAACTTTTTTATTTTTTATTTTTATTAGACAAAAATGGGGAAATGTAATATTTTATTTGTGCTGAAATGTGGTGAGATTTTATTTGTGTTAATAAATAAAGCTTGCTTAGAGATCAGAGGAAACATCAAGCCATTTTAAGTAAACAAAGAAGTTGGGCAAAGTTAGCACACACCCTTAATCCTATCACTTGGCAGGCAGAATCTCTGTGTGTTCAAGGCCACACTGGAAACAGAGCCAGGTGTGGTGGCACACGACTAAAATTCCAAAACTAGTTTACCATGGAGCTCTGGAGGTCTGTACAGACAGACAGGAAGTGACAGAGCTGAGTAGGAAGAGGAAGTGATGTAGCTGAACAGAGAGAGCAAATCAGATGGCAGAACAGCAAGGCATATAGATGTGGGTAGACAGGAAGTAAGTCAAATTTGGAAGCTGCAGAGCTGGTGAGGTAAGGTTGACTGGTGGCTTTCCCTATTTCCCTGATCAAATATAGGCTTTCACCCCTATATTTGGCTCAATGTTTTTTTTTATTTAATAAGACTGCTTAGCAATTCATCTACAGCATTCCCAACAAACCCAGTCATGTCTCAAATTCTTTTCTATCATCTTTTTATTTTTGTCTGACTGACAGCACTAACTACTCTCTCATGTGAAGAAAGAGTTTTGGCTTTATTGAAGAAGGGAAGGAATGAATGTTAGGGAATAGGAAATTAAGTTAAATTCATATAAATGATAACATATGTGCATGTTAATGGAACTCTATGCAATGAGAGACAGAAGTGTGTGTACATATATACAATTGAGATGGTGCCTAGCTGTGTTCCTGTGTAGCATATACTGTTTAGCATGGGTTGGGGGCAAACTCCTGTTCCTCTTGCCTCAGCCTCTCAAATGCTTGGATTATAGGCACCAGTCACCAAGCTGGACAGAGGCATGACTCTTGAAATCACAATATATTGCAGGATAAGAATGATAATGGTGTTCAGGAAATATCTTAGAAAGAGAGATAGGAATGCCAGTCCAAAATGATTCTTACCACATGTCTCAGAGTCAGCAGCCATCTTGCCAATAAAACTACTACATGGAATTGGTTGTACAGCCTCATGTATGAACTACACATTATGGAATTCTAGACATAGTTTTGATTGTGTGCATAAAATGAAACACACTTTAACAGAACTTGGAGTTATACTATTTCCAGTTATTACCTCTATGAGGAGTTAGGAACTGTAGGCTTCTTTGTGGGGAGACTAAAGAGGAGTAGAGAGGTTGTGGGGGAAACTCGTTGAACTAGAGAACCTCCCTGTCTATGTCTTTGGCACAGAGAATCACAATCTGCTGCAAGGTCAGTGGTGTCCACCCAGAGGTCTAACAATAACCTGTTTAGCCTGATGCCAACAAAAGCCAATTCAGTCCTCTTATCTGTTCACCTGGTACCTATTAGGCATATTGACTGATCCATTGGTAATGGGTCTAGGACAGAGTTCCCTCTCAGCATCATCAGCGTTCAGACTGAAGATGTGACACGTTATTACTGTGAACACTGTTGTTGCCTGCTCAGTGCTTCAGCCTGAAACACAAATACCCTTTAGAACTCAGCCCATGAGTCATTGTCTGAAGCAGCAGCTTTCTCCTCTCTACATACAGCATGGTATTCAAACACCATCCTCTCTGCCCAAGGACCAATGTGCCCTGCTTTATTCCTGAGTAGACCTGAGAGTCCAGGAGTGCATTCAGGGCTAAAGTGTCCTTTAATCCTTTATTGAAGATACCCTTTTGAGTCAAGATGAAATAATTGTTTTAACCTTAGTTTTGCCTATCTTCATAGCAAGTTTCTACATGCTGGTTTGATATTAAATATTCTCATTTTCATAGCTGTGTCTCTTAGCAGAACAAGTAGGTTAAAAGCAATTCAAGAATGTTCATTTCATATTAGTCACTAATATCTAAATATTGTGTGGCTGGGATCTTAGCTGAAGTGCTTTCAGGATCTAAATTAATAAGTTGGGCATGGTTTGAAACATGCTGCCCTTAATTCCAAAGCCATAAGCAATGACTGTCCCTCACATCAAGTCTTGTTGATATAATGAGCCTTTCTGCATTTCTCTCAGTTTAGATCCAGATTCTAAGGGCTCCTATGATTATGTTAGTTCCATTCAGATAATCTTTCTCTTCAAGGCACCTTCTGTCATTATAGCTGCAAAATCTGCTTACAGAAGGAATTTAATGACTATTCCAGACATGCAAACTCAAATTCTTTCTAATTTGAGGGTTCTAGATCCAAATCTCCAGATGTGAGTATATATCCTGGAAGAGCTTCAGAAATGAGGAAAGAAATAAGGATTATGGAGAAAGGAGAAGATGTTCTAGATGTAAAGCTAGTAGGACACAGGCACAAAGAATGATGAAATGGGAAAAAGTGACAGAGGTGAATCTGACTGAGGTGCAGACAGGAAGGTAATACACAGAGAGTAGAAAGATAAAGGACAAACAACACTAGGGATATCAGGAAATGCCATAGCGAGAGGAATAATCTCATGTTTACTTGATAGCACCTATAGCTGTAGGATCCAGATCTGTCCCTGGCCCTTGAGCTTGCTTTTTGGAACCTGTTCCCTATGGTTGGATGCCTTGCTCAGTCTTGATACAGGGGGGAGGAGCTTGGTCCTGCCTCAACTTGGTATGCCATGCTTTGTTGACTCCCATGAGAGGCCTTACCCTTTTTGAGGAGTCGATGAGGGGGTAGAAAGGAGTTGGGGGATGGAAAAGATGAGAGTAGGGAGGGGAAACTGTGGTTGATATGTAAAATAAATAAAAATTCAATAAAAAAGAGTTGCTTATGAGATGGGAGATAATGAAAATAAGTAGCATTATTTCTCTCATTTTTTCTTTCCTCTTCTCTTCATTCCATTCTTTCTATCTTTTATTGTGCATTTTCTTACTGTATGTTTCCTAGTTTGTTGCTGTATCATTTCCCTGGGACTGTCAATCTGAAATAACTCTCCTAACGTTTCTGCACAAGTCACCTGGTTTAAATATATCTTGGATTTTAACCAAAGCATCTATTAGAGAGTCTAGTAGATTTCTGTTGGAGAGTTGTAAGCCAAAATCTTTCAGTGATTTCTCATGCTCTTTATGATGGTATGTTTGCCTGTGATTGACAGCAGTCACTCTCGCACACCCTGCTCAGGCACCTGTTTTTGTATTTGTTGACTGCTTTGCATGAGCCCTTCCAGTCCAGCCCAGCTGCTCAGAATTTATAAACCAGGACTTGACATTGAGAACTAAGCAGGAGGAGAAAGATGGAGTTGCAGACCCAGGTCCTCATGTTCCTGCTGCTCTGGGTGTCTGGTGAGAAATTTTAAAGTATTATAATCTTTTTAAAGTCACTTCTTTGTATAAAAAATTTACAGAGTGTGCCAGGGTATAATTTTTATGCAATAATATTCTGACAATATGACATTACAAGGACATTAAATGAGAAATTTCATCTGTATTGAATTCTGTAGTTTTTTTATTATGCATGATCATTGATATTCCTAATTGCAGGAGCCTATGCAGATATCGTGATGACCCAGTCTCCATCCTCCCTGGCTGTGTCAGCAGGAGAGAAGGTCACCATCAGCTGCAAGTCCAGTCAGAGTCTTACTTCAGGCTCCTATCACTTCTTGAACTGGTACCAGCAGAAACCAGGGCAATCTCCTAAACGTCTGATCTACTTAGCATCCACTCGGCACACTAGAGTCCCTGATCGCTTCACAGGCAGCGGGTCTGGGACAGATTTCACTCTCACCATCAGCAGTGTCCAGGCTGAAGATCTGGCAGATTATTACTGTATGCAAGGTTATGATACTCCTCCCACAGTGCTTCATCCTCTAACAAAAACCTCCTCTAAGAGTCTCACCAGCTGTCTGCACCACACACAGCCCTGGACCTGCCCACTTCCCCCTTCTGCCTGAGAGCCAGTGTGGCTGAAACAGTGATGAAAACATTTGCAGAGCCCAGCAAAATAAGATGGGTTCAATATCTCTTACGTCTTTTGGTATGAAAAACTTTCATACAATAATACAAAGGAGAACTCAGTATTATCTTTCTATTTGTTCTGTAACACATTAGCACAAACTCTGTTGCTTGACGATGAGGGATTTATCTTTTTGTAGTTCTGGTGTCCATCATAGGCCCTGGGTGGAGCTCCAGGAGTCCAATTGGTTTATATGAGCGAGAATTATTGAGACCAAGGTTGGATAAAGTACAGAGACAAACAGCCAAACGAATGGAAACACATGAACTATGAACCAAAGGCTGAGGGGCCCCCAACTGGATCAGGCCCTCTGAATGGGTGAGACAGTTGATTGGCTTGATCTGTTTGGGAGGCATCCAGGCAGTGGGACTGGGTCCTATGCTCAGTGCATGAATTGGCTGTTTGAAACCTGGGGCTTAGCAGAGATGCTTGGCTCAGCCTGGGAGAAGGGGACTAGACCTGCCTGGACTGAGTCCACCAGGTTGATCTCAATCCTCGGGAGAGTCTTTGCCCTGGAGGAGATGGGAATGGGGGGTGGGCTGGGGGGAGGGGGGCAGGGCGGGAGGGGGGAGAACAAGGGAATCCATGGCTGATATGTAAAATTAAATTATATTGTAAAATTAAAAAAAAAGAGTGTATGGTCTGAAGTGATGATTATGACAAACTGTATTTCTGTTGATGGCTGTGGCAAGAATGTTTCCAGCCAGCACTCGGGAAGTAGAGCCAGGCGGATCTCTGTGAGTTCGAGGTCAGCCTGGGCTACCAAGTGAGTTCCAGGAAAGGTGCAAAGCTGCACAGAGAAATCCTGTTTTGAAAAACCAAAAAAAAAAAAAAAAAAAAAAAAGAAAAGAAAAAAGAAAAAGAGTGTTTCCTGCTCTTTCTGGATTCTAGAGGGCTTTCTTACCTCTTTACTGGTGCCCATTTCTTCTGTCTTTTCCTTTCCACAAATTCTTTTAACTTTTATTACACTTAGTTAATTATTTACTTTCATCTGCATATGAGTGTGCGTGTTTCTAGTTGCACATGTAACATGTCATGTTTCTAGAGGTCAGAGGACACTTGACTTGATTGTCTCTTTGACATTTGGGTTCTGAGGATCAAGCTCAGGTTTGTCATCAGGCTTGGTGGCAAGTGCTTTTGGCATATGAGTCATCTTGCTGGCCCTGAAATATCTCATATTGATGTAAATTCATTGTACACAGTTTTCTTTTGTTTGGGTTCTTGGTTTTATTATTTCTCTGAAGCACTTTGAAAGTCTTGCATTTATAATATATGTAGCATGACTCTTAAAAGTTCTTATTAATAAAATCAAACCTGAGCCGGGTATTGGGGTGAACACTTGCTAACTCCACGGCTGTTCCTGTTTTCCTCAGACTGAAAGCCTCTGAGTCCTCACCCCGAAGGTCTCAGTTGAACTGCTGCTAAAAAGCCTGAATGCTTAACTAGCCCAATGCTTCTCCAGGCCAAATGCCTACCCAGGCCAAATGCCTTGAGTTTCTGGTCCTCACGCCTTATATACCTTTCTGCTTTCTACCACCACTCCCTGGGATTAAAGTCTCGTTTTCTGGGATTAAAGGCATTGTCACCATACCTGGCCATTTCCAATGTGGCCTTGAACTCACAGAGATCCAGAGGGATTTCTGTCTCTGGAATGCTAGGATTAAAGGCGTGTGCTACCACTGCCTAACCTCTGTTTAATACTGTGGCTATTCTGTCTCTGACCCCAGATAAGTTTATTAAGGTACACAATATTTTGGGGAACACAATACCACCACAAATATACATCCACATGTTTTTCTTTTTTAATTTAAAAATATTTAACTTTTTTAATTAAGAAATTTTTAAATTCATGTTTACATACCAACCACAGATCCTCCTCCCTACCTCCAGCATACCCCCAGTCCACCCCCATTCCCTCCTCAGATATGGTAAGCTTAGCCTCCCATGGGGAGTCAGCAGAGCCTGGTACATTAAGTAGAGGGAGGTCCAAGCCCCTCAACCTGCCTCAAGGCTGTGCGAGGTGTCTCCCTACAGGGGACCCCTTAAGCAGATCAAGCTACACAACTGTCTCACTTATGCAAAGGGCCTAGTCCAGTCTCATAGATGATATGATGGTATACATAAGTGAACCCAAAAATTCTAGCAGGGAACTCCTAGAGCTGATAAACACCTTCAGTAATGGGGCCGGATACAAGATTAACTCAAGAAACAGATGTTCTTAAGCATGAAAATGCTAAGTTAGATCACAAGAAGAGTGACAAGGAGGATCAGAACCTCCACTCCATAGAATTCAGGTAGAGAAGGCACATGCTAGAGCACAGATGGAAAGACTCGACTAAGAACTGGGAGAAAAGGGAGAGAGATACAAGACCTGTTGAAAACTGTGGAGAGGCTGCAGAAGGAGAGAAGAATGATGGTGTCCAGGCATAGCCCCAGGATCAGAGAGGAACCTTCTGCCAAAAGGCTGAAGGAAGAAGTTTTGCACCCAAATAGAGGAAATGCCAATTCTTTTCCTGGGACCCTACATGCCAAACTGTACCACAGACATGCCTTTACCAATTCCCATATTTCAGAGGTTTTATGAGAAAACTACAGATTGAGAAACGAGCTACACAGATTGATTTCAGAGAGAAATATGCTGAGGATGGAATCTGAAAACAATACAATACAGCAATTTGAAAACTCCATGAAAAGGGTCAAGGATGATACTACTACACACATTGAGCCCCTCAAAGCATCTCATGAGAGAGAAACAGAGAAACTCCTTTGCAAAAATGGCTTAGAAAATTCCTCTTCCAAAGTAGAAAACTGCATCACAAAATCACAACTCAAGAGGTGCTTATAAAACATTTACAAGGTCAAAATAATGATCTGTAGGGTAAGCAAGAATCCTTGCATTTCTCAAGTTCAAGAAGAAATCCTACAAGACAAGTCACAAAACTCTTAGGAGAATTGAAAGAAGACAATGAAAACCACACACCAGAGATGAAACCTTTCACGGGCTTGAAGGGATGAGTATGCAGATGGAGATGGACCATAAGCAGAGAGAGCAGGAACTCCAGCAGATAATACAGCAAACACACCAAGTAGTAGAAACTGAGCACAAGGGAGTTGAGAAATGGAAGAGATTTGCACAGCTAAAGAATCTGGAGCTGGATAAGTTCTGCACAAAATTAGACTCCTTACTAGATGTTCTGTGGAAGGTGAACTAGATGTGCCAGTTGCTGTTGCAGATGAAGTAAATACAGCAAGAGTTTTAGTTGGACCTCTGAATGGTGTGACCTCATTGCAAAACAGATGAAAATGTGCCACTGTTGGGACAGCTTTTCAAAAACATGGATCCACTACACAACTATATGTGGACATCACCAGACTAACATGTCAGAATTAAGTGCCTTCGGCAAACAGGAAAAAGAACATACATGATAGTGTATTTTACCACAAACCATTGACTAATTACATTAGAGATGACATTATGAGCAGGTTCTATCAGTGATTAGATGGATCTGGCCCCTCGATAGTCCTCTCCCAGGGACTATCTACAACCAGCTGACAATTTAATCTTTGATGAAAAGAAATGAATCTATGTACATGAAACTCCTTAGTCTATACACTATATTATTCTGTGTCAGTTCTCTCTCTACACAGCTTCTCTTCTGCTCTCATGCCTAACTCCTTACTTGTTGATTTGTCTCTACCTTTATCTGTTGTCCCTTCTAAGTTCTGTCTTAATTCTCTCATCTTAGTTCTGCCCCATCTGGATTCTCACCCATCTAGTTCCTTCCCATCATAGCTCCTCTCCCATCTTCTTTCTCATCTTTTTCTTCTTCACCTTGTTCTTCCCCATCTTGCTCTGCCTCATCTTCTATCTTGTTCCTCTAGTATTCTCTTCTAGTCCTTCAATCTAGTTCTTCCCATCTAGTCTGTTCCTCTCTAGTTCTTCTATTTTCCTTTTCCTCTCTCTCTCCTCCTCTCCATCTCCTTATTCTGTCCATTCTCTCTAAGTCTCTCAGGAATCCAGTTATAAACCCAAGCAATAGCAATCCTCTGGCAGAGTAAGGCCACCAGGCTTGAATTCTTAAGGGGTCATAAAGGCAGGTAAGAATTTTCCTCAAGCAGTGACCACCAGGCTTTCTTTTACGACCCAAAAGGGGAGTGGTAAAGTAGGAGGTCATTAGAGAGCTAATGATCAGTTAGTGTATCAAGAAGGGGATCTATGTGCTCAGTCTATATTCCTAGAAGTGGTTAGGTAAGAAGTTAGGGGTCTATAATGTTAGTAAGGCTGTATAAGAAAAGAGGGTCTCACCCTAAATTGAACAAGAAATAAAGGTATCTGCCTGACCTAGTAGACAGGTATTGTTTAGTTTGGCCTTGGATGCTTGATAGGTATTTTAGATAAATACACTATTAGAAATTCTTGGAAGCACACGTCTCATTACAAGAAAATCACTATATGAACCAGGTTAATATATATATATACATATACATATGTATATATAAACATACACACATACATACATACATACATACATACATACATACATACATGCACAAAAGCTAAAATATCACTAAGACTTCTTAAGCAATGGCTTGACCTTCGGAAAAGTCCTTGACTTTTCCAATTAGTAACTTTTGTGATAGTAGCTGAATTTCATTACGTTCTCCTGTGGCTTGCAGCAAGGTTCCATAATGTCAGAAGACCATGATCAGCAAGTTTTACTGCAAATGGGCTTACTCCTCGGCTAGAGTGGAAGAAAAGAATTGGTCATCCTCAGCCACATTTCATAGACTAGATGTGTGCTTTTCATTTTCTGTATGCCAGAAAAATCAGCTCTTTCTCATGAAATTGGTAGAGGAATGTGGGCCTCATGGTGCGAACAATCTCATCAACGGATACCTGAGCTGTAGAGCATCCTCGGTATTTAGATGACTGTTGTGATTTCTGTACAGGGAAACAGCAAGCTCTCTTGGGTTTTTGCACTTGATATAAAGTGACAACTAATGATGTAGTTTAATGCATCCCTTAATGTAGGCCATGTCTAGTAAATGACAGTTCTAATTTTTGGCAGCTCTAAAGTTACAAACAATATAACTTTTTCTGTTGAAAAAGGGATATTATGTTGAATAGAAAAATAAAAACATTCATAAAATAGCTAGATTATATTGCAATCCCATTTTTAAAAGTACTTCACAAATGTGTGAGATAGTGGTAAATCGAAGCCTGTTTGTTTTCAAGTGTCTTTCCCAGTCTGTCTTATAGCCCCTCTCTGGAGAGGGAGCTGTACATGGATTCTTGGTGTCTACAATGGGCACTCCTGGTCAACCACATGGAAGAGGCAGGTGACATGAGGACACCTGGTCCTCTTAGCACCAGAAAGCATGATAAGAGCTGCATAGCACATTTTAATTTTTAGCTACTTTAAAATGTAAAAAGACACCGTGTGTACGTTTTTAGAATATATTTTACACTAATAGTACATTTTGATTCAGAAAATATTCCAAATGCATATACCCATAAAAATAATTCAAAGGTAAAATTTGCAAAGCAGAACTTTTCATAAGGGAAAGGGGAGTGAGTGTTAGTGAACTTGTGAGCTAATGTTGTCAAGTACCGCACTTGTTAAATACAAGAAGTGTAATGATTGTCTTAATGCCAACATTATGGATTGTGTGTTTTTCTGAGATGGGAGTAAAAAAGCATTATTATTTCCATTTTTTTCCTGTACAACATTTCAAAGTTGTAATACAAATAATTTATTTTATAAAAAAATGAGGCACTTGACTCACAGATGCTTTGCAGCATTCTGCCAGACCTTTAATGAAGACCTGACATTAACATCCTGAAACTGTTTCCATGCCATAGGAAAGGAAGGAACACCACCAGACTCATTGTATGGAGCCAGCATTACCCAGATGACAAAACAAAGATACAAAGGGGATAAGCCAGAGAAGCTCGCATAAGGACCCCCTAATTTTTTCAAATGAAATCTGAGAACACATTAAGAGGCCTGTACACTATAACCAAGTTGATTTCTATTCAGGGATCAAAAATTGGTTCAAACCAAAAAAATATTACCTTCAATTCAGCATAAAGTGTTTAAGAAGCAGAAAGCCTGTCATCGTCTTGAGTAGTGCAGAACACTCATTTGAAATCATGATAAAATCCCTGAATGGACCAGTAATAGAATCTTTCCTGAATATCACTAACAATATAGGGCAGAGTTAGTGGCATATGCAGCCCTGTCTGAAGCTTCTGCTGGAAGAAAGCAGAATACTTGGTTTCTATTGTCAGCACTGAGACAGAAAAAGTCAACTGTTCGTTTTCTTTCAAAATTGGAGCATGTCGTCCTGGAGACAGATGTTTTGGTTGCACAATACACTGACCGTTAGCCACACCATCTTTATTGAAAACATCAAACAAAGTCCCAGACAGTGCCCAGACACCTGATGGTTTAAACTGTTCTGTGAACAACATGGAGACACAGGACCACTGTGATGGGTTCTTTGAGGAAGTCTCCACTGATGTGGAACCAACATATTGCACAGATGAGTGTCTGCAACAACCTGGGAGCCCACCTGGTGGGGAATGTTTATGTCAAGTTTCTCCTTGAAGAGGATGCTGAGAAGGCTGTGAAGGAGTTGAATAATCCTTAGTTTAATAGCCAGGAAATCCACACACAGGTGTCCTGAGTGTCTAACTTCAGAAAAGCCTGCTGGCTCCAGTTTGAAATGGGAGAGTGTACAAGAGAGTCTTCTGCAACTTCATGCCCCAGAAGCATCTCCAGAGAGGTAAGAGTGCTGTATAGGTGCCAACTCAAGAAACATAACCTAGGCCCCCATTCCTGGAGCTGCATGACTGATCCAGAGACCAGGGGCCTAATAGCAGAAGAGGTGGTGGAGGATGAGAGAATGACAGATCTGGGCAATTCTGAGCCAAACTGTCTCTGCTAGACAGTGATATAGTTGATTGACAATCCATTTCAAAATGGGATTAAAAAATAATAATAGTAACAAGGTAAACTTTATTTATTAACATACAAAAAATACCACATTTCAGCACAAATAAAATATCCCCGCAGATAACAGGTTTAAATTAGTGTCTCCAGTATTTCCAAAGAGCAATTATGGGCTTTTCTTTATATCTCTCTTCCATGTTTGGCCCGGAAACTGGAGTCCAAATGTCCAAGGCACTGTTCACGGTCCTTACTGTAAGAGCTGCTTTGGAGATGGGAGATAATGAAAATAATTTGCATTAATTCTCTCACTTTTTTGCTTTCCTCTTTTCTGCCTTCCATCCTTTCTTTTCTTTTCTTTTTTTTTTAACTTGGATTTTCGAGACAGGGTTTCTCTGTGTAGTTTTGTGCCTTTCCTGGAACTCACTTTGTGTGGGGCATTTACCCACCATCCCACAGCTCCCCAGAGTTTTCTTGAGTGTGAGAAGCAGGAAATATTAGATAGAAGGATTTATATTGCGGAGAATAAACAGAAAATAAAGGATAGCCTCGAGAGGGCCTGGAACCTTTTCCAATGGGCCCTGACTGTCTCTGCCCCAGGGTATTTATAGAGATGCCAAGGGGTGGAGCAAAAGACCTCCCCCCAGCACAGCCAAGTACAGACCATCTCAGACACCTGCACTCAGGCCCGTGGTCCTAATCAACCTCCTTTATGCGGACCTGCTGGGTAAAGCCACGAGGAACCTGAAAACGGGCTCCCACAACTTTGTAAACCAGGCTGGCCTCGAACTCACAGAGATCTGCTTGCCTCTGCCTCCCAAGTGCTGGGATTAAAGGCGTGCACCACCTGGAGAGATGACTCAGCCATTAAAGGCTAGGCTCACAACCAAAAATCCATCCTTTCTTTTATTGTTTTCTTACTCTATGTTACCTAATTTGTTGTTGTAATTTTTTAAATGTATCATTTCCCTAGGACTGTCAATCTCATATAGCTTTCCTAATGTTTCTGCACAAGTCACCTGATTTAAATGTATCTTAGATTTTAACCTGCATCTGCTATTGGAGCACCTAGTAGATTTCTGTTGGAGAGCTGTAAGTCCTTATCTTTCAGTTATTGCTCATGCTTCCTGTGATGGTATGTTTGCCAGTTGACTGATGCCAGCCACTCTCACACATATTTCCCAGACATTTGATTTTGTATTTGCTGACTGCTTTGCATGGGCCCCTCCAGCCCAGCCCAGCTGCTCAGAATTTATAAACCAGGCCTTTACAGTGTGAACAGAGTAGCGTCAGACAGGCAGGGGGAGCAAGATGGAGTTGCAGACCCAGATCCTCATGTCCCTGCTGCTCTGTGTGTCTGGTGAGAAATTTTAAAGTATTATACTCTTTTTAGAGTCACTTCTTTGTATACAAATTTTACAATGTGTGCCAGGCTGTAATATTATTTATGCAATAATACTCTGACAATATGGCATTACAAAGACATTAAATGAGAAATTTTGTCTGTATTGAATTCAGTATTTTTTTTATTATGCATGATCATTGATATTCCTGACTACAGGTGCCTGTGCAGATATCCTGATGACTCAGTCTCCATCCTCCCTGGCTGTGTCAGGAGGAGAGAAGGTCACCATCAGCTGCAAGTCCAGTCAGAGTCTTTATTCAAGCACTAACCAGAAGAACTACTTAGACCAGAAGAACTACTTAGGCTGGTACCAGCAGAACCCAGGGCAGGCTCCTAAACTGCTGATCTACTATGCATCCACTCGGTTCACTGGGGTCCCTGATCGCTTCATAGGCAGTGGATCTGGGACAGATTTCACTCTCACCATCAGCAGTGTCCAGGCTGAAGACCTGGCAGATTATTACTGTCTGCAGGTTTATAGTGCTCCTCCCACAGTGCTTCAGCCTCCAACAAAAACCTCCTCTGAGAGTCTCAGCAGCTGCCTGTACCACACACAGCCCTGGACCTGCAAACTTCCCCCCTCTACCTGAGAGGCTGAACATTAGTGAACACTCATGAAAATGTTTGCAGAGACCAGCAAAAAGTAATGGGTTCTATGTCTCTTACGTCTTTTGGTATGAAAAACCTTTATATGATAATAAAAAGAAGAGCTATGCATTATCTTGCTGTTCCTTCTGTAACACATGAGCACAAACTCTGCTTGAATATGAGGGTTTTTCTTTTTATAGTTCTGGAGTTTTGTGTCCAGCATAAGGGTCTATGGGCTGAAGTGATGATGATGACAGACTGCATTTCTGTTGATTGCTGTGGAAAGAGTGTTTCCTGCTCTTTGTAGATTCTGGAGTACTTTCTTATTTTCTTACTGATGTCCATTTCTTCTGTTATTTATTTCTTTTCCTTTCCATAAATTCTTTTAACTTTGTTACATTTTATTTAATTAATTACCTCTGTCTGTGTGTATGTGTGTGCATGTTTCCAGGGGCACATGTGACATGGCATATCTGTGGAAGTCAGAGGACACTTGGACTTGATTGTCTCTTTGCCATTTGGCTTCTGAGGACCAAGCTCAGGTTTGTCATCAGGCTTGGTGGCAAGTGTCTTTGCCATCTGATCCATTTTGCTGCCCCTTAAAGTATTTTATTGATGTAAATTCATTGGACACAATTTTCTTAAAAGCAATGTTTTTCCAGTATATCATATATTTTGACTGTATGTGCTAATCTTCCCCATTTCTCTTCCCTTTCCTGCTATCTTTTCTCCCCTAGTCCCTCTTCTACTTTTATCTCTCTGTCTCAGTCAACATATACAGACATACACCCCCATATCCAATACATACATATACATACACACATATGCATCATACATATACATACATAGATACACACATATTCACATACATACACACACACACATATATATATATATATATATACATATACACACATACAGACATGGACTTTACATACTCAGAATCCACATACTTAGGATCCACAAAAGAGGGAAATGTAATACTTGTTGCCCTTGTTTCTCATGTCACATCTCCCTCTGAAGTCTCCATGTCTTATTTGCAACTGTAGATTCTGGGAAACCTCCATTCACTCTAATGTTGGATATAATTTTATGTCAGCAGATGCTGCCTTCAAGTCTTTATATTTCATATCAATTAATATAACTTAATGTTTTCAGAAAGGAATATTTTGTGCTTCTGTGTAAAATCAATGTGTTAACTAATCATGTCCATATTCTGATTAAGAAACTAATTAAGCACCTGTTTTGGAGATATGGCAGGGAACAAGTATGTTATAGACTACATAAAATTGCTGGAGATCTCCAACAAATACCTTAAAGCTGAGTGATTCTGGGCAGTGAACCTTGAGTGTAGGTTGATAAATTTAGAAAAGCATCAGATAAACCAAAATGGCTGTGTAAACCAAGAGCTACAAATCATAACACAAAAACACAAGATCCTTAAAAATCAAATAAAAAATGATGCCCCATAATTCACATAAGGATTCAGCTCAAAGATCTGAAATAGGTAAAAAGTTGGGTGAAGATTTCAAAAAATGCTTATAAAAAAGTGACTCACCATAAGAGATACAAGCAAAAAATTTGTTCAGTCAGAAATGTAAGATGAATCTTAAAAGGTCTTATTAATAAAAAAAACCTTGAGCCAGGTAGATATTGGGGTGAAATTTGAAAGATCAGAGAAGCAGAACAAGCCACAGCCAACCTCACCTCAATAATTCCTTATCTGATTCTGTTTCCATGAATCCTCAGACTGAAAGCTTGTGTTCTAACCCAAATGGATCTCAGCTGAACTGCGGCTAAAAAGCCTAGAAGCTTAAACGTTCTGGGTCCTCATGCCTTATATACCTTTTTGCTTCCTGACATCACTTCCTGGGGTTAAAGGTTTGTGTCACCATGCCTGGCTGTTTCCAGTGTGGCCTTGAACTCACAGAGATCCAGACAGATCTCTGCCTCCTGAGTGACAGGATTTAAGGGGTGTGTGTGCCACCATTTTCTGGATCCTACGTCCTATCTAGTAGATGTTCTGTTCTCTGACCTCAGATACATTATATTGGGGTACACAGTATACAGGGGACACAATGTATCACCACACAGGAAGCTAGTGTTCTATGGGCAAATATAAGCAAGATGGATAAAACAAGCAGCTACAGGGCAGAAAAAGTGAGTAAGGGGAAAAACACAATTGGAATGCTGGCAATTAAATTGAATCCATTAAATACAACACACTGAACAAAGAAGTCATCAACAGTCTCTAAAACAGAAGAAGGACATCCTGGATCAAGGTTGTAGTGGAAGAAACAGCATTGAAGCATCAAATGTTAAAAAAATTATCATGACCATAATGTCAAACAATTCTAACATGTGATGAAGAGACCCATACCAAGAATCATAAGATAAAGAAGAGCTGAGATAAAAACCAAAGACATAGGGAACATATTGAGTGAAATAAGAACAGAAAATTTCATATATATGGAAAAAAGTGACAAACAAAGAAAGGCATTTAGTTGTCCAAATGGACAACACCAGAGAAGAACCTCCCCATGTCATGGATTGTGTCTATAATAAAAAAGTACAAAGGAAAAAAAAATCAACGTCCAATGATATAATGGAAAAATGCCAACTCAACTCCAAAGACAAATCTGTCAGAATGACACCTGAACTCCCATTGGAAACCTTAAAGTCCAGAAAACATAGCACAATATATTTCAGGTCTCGATAGTAAGTAATTGTTAAATGAGATACCTATGTCCAGCAAAATTGTATTTTTTTATTTAAAATTTTTTTTTTTACATAGCAACCATAGTTCCCCCTCCTTCCCCTCCTCTTACTCCCCCCTTCCTTCCACTCCACATTCACTCCTCAGAGAGAGTAAGGCCTCCTATGGGGAGTCAACAAAGTCTGGCATATCAAGTTGAGGTAGGACCAAGTCGTCCCCACCCCCGGCATCAAAGCTGAGCAAGATATCCCTCCATAGGGAGTGGGCTCCAAAAACCCAGTTCATGTACTAGGGATAAATTCTGGTCCCACTGCCAGGGGCCCCACAACAGATCAGGCCACACAACTGTCACCCACATTCAGAGGACATAGTTAGGTCCTGTGTGGGTTCCCTAGCTGTCAGTCCACAGTCTCTGAGCTCCTACTAGCTTGTGTCAGCTGACTCTGTGAGTTTTCCCATCATATACTTGACCCCCTCTTGCGCATAAAATCTCTCTTCCCTCTCTTCGACTGGACTCCAGAAGCTCAGCCTAGTGCTTAGCTGTGGATCTCTGCATCTGCTTCCTTCAGTTACTGGATGAAGGTTCTATAATGACAATTAGGGTAGTCACCAATCTGATTACAGGGGGAGGCCAGTTCAGATACCCTCTCCACTATTGCTTGGTGCCTTAGCTGGGTTCATCCTTGTGGATTCCTCTGAATTTCTCTAGCACCAGGTTTCCCCCTGACCCCATAATGACTCCCTCTATCAAGATATCTCTTTCCTTGCTCTCCCTCTCTGTCCCTGCCCCAGCTCAACAATTCTGTTTCCTCATGTTCACATCTGCCATCCCTTTCACCCCTCCCTGTGCATGCTCCCAGTTTACCCAGGAGATCTTATCTCATTCCCTCTCCCAGGGAGATTTATGCATGTCCCTCTTAGGGTCCTCCTTGTTACTGAGCTCCTCGGGGGTTGTGGATTGTAGTCTGGTTACCCTTTGCTTTATGTCTAATATCCACTTATGAGTGAGTACATGCCGTGTTTGTCTTTCTATGTGTGGGTTACCTCACTCAATATTTTTTTCTAGTTCTATCCATTTGCCTTCAAATTTCATGATAGCCAGAACCTCGAAACAACCTACATGCACCTCAACAGAAGAATGGATAAAGAAAATGAGGTACATTTGCACAATGGAATATTACTTAGCAGTAAAAAAAGCAAAATTGTATTATAAATTGAGGGAAAAATAGGAACATTACAAGACAATCACAAACTAAGACGTTTCATGACCATGAAGACAGCACTTCAGAAGATACAATAAAATACGATGCACACAGAAGAAATAGTGTTTCAATCATGAGAGCACAGATATAATGTACACGTCATGAGAGAAAGAGATGAATAATGGCTATCAGGAAAGGAATCTAGTCTGTCCAACACTATAAGCCGGGAAACCTTAATAAAGTTGAGGAGTAGGGGAAATGGAAAACTGCTCAAATCCTTCACAGCATGCAGAGCAGTGAGAGTGCCCTCCCCAGATGGAACCTCAAAGTAACAGACCGTGATTCCCCAGGGCCAGCCACAAAATCACTTGGGATACCCTTAAAATACTCTAGGAAATCCTTTGTTCATTCTAACTGCCATAGAGGGACACAAGAGCAGGTGTCCTTTGAGCACCAAGTCAAGCTTTTCTGGGCTGATTTGCATATTGAGACAAGGCAGCTTGCCTGTTCCCATGAGGCAGCCTCTCCTCCACTCTCAGACACGGGGTCAGCTGTTCTCCTGCTGTGGGTACTGCTACTCTGGATTCCAGGTGAGAGGGTGCAGTTTGGGAGCTTCCCTTGTAGTCCTTGTTGTTTTCCATGCTTTGGTATCCTGATCATTGAAATGAAGACATTTAATTGGTTTTAAGTTTCCCTTTTATTTTATGACTTCTCAGAGTGTAGCTCATGACTAACACAGATTCCATGTTTGTGATGGTTTTACATTGGGGTGCTTTCAGTACATCTGTGACAGCAGTGTATGCTTTTCATTCCAGGTCCCACTGGGGACATTGTGCTGACCAGGTCTCCAGCTTCATTGACTGTGTCTCTGGGGTGGAGGGTCACCTTCTCCTGCAAGGCCAGTGAAAGTGTCAGTTTATTTTGTAGTAATTATATGCAGTGGTGCAAAAAGAAACAAAACAGCCTCCCAAATTCCTCATTTATGGAGCATCCAACCTAGCATCTGCAGTCCCTGCCAGGTTCAGCAGCAGTGGGTGTGGGACAGACTTCACCCTCACCATTCATCTTGTGGAGGCTGATGATGCTGTAAGCTCCTACTGACAGCAGAGTAGGAAGTTTCTTTCTACAGTGCTCCAGGGCTAAACAAACTCTCTTGGGGTTGCTCCTCACTGAGTCTCAATTTTAGCTGTGTCTTTTCCCAGACATCTCAACCATGTGATTTTTGAAATCTTGTTTGTAAAAGGTGAAGCTATGATACAGAGATTTCTTAAACTGATATGAGTGTTTGTCCAAGCATGGATGCTTTATCACTTTTCAATTTGCTTCTTTATTAAAGATTTCCTTTTCAAAATATCATATGTGTGTGCACACATCTGTGTGAATACATGTACCTGTATGTGAATTTGTGTGTTCAACAGACTGAGTAGACAACCAATTTAACTTACAGGAACCTTTCCTCAGTCTCTCAAAATAATCAGAGCTTGAGCACTGAAGATTGTTAGTGGTGTTGCAGACACAGCTGCCATTCTCAAACTAATGTCACATTTCTTTCTATTTTCCTGAGATTTCAAAAGTCCCTCTTCAGCAGACCACACACAAAAACCTCCTCCAGCTGATTTATTGCTTGTATTTTGCTCTGCATCTCCATGTCCGTCACAGATGCTCTTCCACAGTCTTAGACTCATTAGCTGGCCTTTTCTCCTTGTCCAACACTCACATCTTTCTCTATAATATCTTCCACAATGTGGCCACATTCTCTTCTTGCCTGCTTTACATTTTTCTTTCTTTTAATATGAGGTGTCAAGTGTCATATATATATATATATATATATTTGTATATCACAAGCTGACCTGGAAATCACTATTTCCACTGAAACCCACCTGCCCCTCCTCCCTGACTGCTGGATGACATGTCACCATGTCCAGCTCCTTTTCATTTTATAGTTGTTCTACCATTGCAGGTACATGAGCCCAAGTGTGCACAGTCAAGGTCATCGAAGGTTTACTTTGCACATACCCTCCACTTCTACATGAGCCTTCTTTGGGCTTCTGCATCTTCCCCATGTGGAGTGAGAAAGCTCAAGAGAATGATCCCTAGCAATTTTTCTGAGATACAGGTCTCTGAGTTTTTCAAGTTTAATTCCAATTCAGGATAATGAAACCATATTGTCTTACTTTCCTACTGATGCACAATAAGTTAGCACAAACATAGTGACTACAATCCTAACAGGTATATTCTGGGCAGGGGGTGTCTGGGTTCTCTCTTCAGGCTCTCATAGGCTACAGTTAAGATGTTGTCAAGGCTGCATTCTCATCCAGGTACTCAAAAGAATTTCCTTTTAGGGCCAGTGAGGATGTTCGCACAACTTTTTTTCTTTTAATTTTATAATAGGGTTTCATTAAGTTTCCCAAGATTACCTTGAATTTGTAAATGTTCTCACTCAATCCTTCATGTACCAGAATAGAATCCTAATCCACCTGAGTTTTCACAGAGGCTTTCACAGTTACTGATATATGTGCAGTATGGAAATCGTGAAGGACAGCTCTCGTGTTGATTGGGCTGTAATCTCGCAGCTGCAGCTTCAAAGAAAGAACCAGTTATTGTTATATGTTTAGAACGATAGCTTTATAAAATTAAACTATTGAGGAGTCTAAGAAAAATAAGGAATTTGTGCATGCATCCTATATTTCTAAGTGTAGTAACATTGAAAATTAACATTTTGTGATTAACAGAAGTGCTGGCTTTCTCAAGGTTTTACAGAAAGAGAGCTGTGTCTTAAGTACTTTGATTGGAACTCAGGTTGACTTTAAATCTCCTAATATTGGCCCACTTTGGTATTTTCCAAGGCACAGGGACATAAAAAGTGTTTTAAATCTTGAAACATATATTTCTATCCTGTAACTACTGATTGTCTAAGTACATCTGCAGCTCTCATTAGGGGCTACAGAATCAAGTTATTTTCTGTAGCCTAGACTACTCAGAATACATTTTCACAAACTGAGGTCAGAAATGGGTGTCAGGGCTAAATAATTTGCCAGATAGCAATAATTGGGCTTTTTGTATTCAGTCACTGTCCCCATCCTTTAAATTCCCTTCACTCTGGAATAAAGTTGAGCTGCCTCACTGAAGATGCCTTCCAGAAGGCTATTTCTATTGTGTTCACAGATGATTTAAAGCTCTCTGTCACAGCTTCTGCCCATTTGTCCTATGGACTGGTAGCCAGCAGATTGCAAGAAAAAAGGGTGTCCCACAAGTAGAATGGACAGAGAAGTTCAGATTTGTCCTGATACAATAGCAGAGGGTCATTTCAGCACACTGCTCTCTTCTTTAGATTCAAATTGAAAACCACTCTAGAAATTTTAGAATTAAACTACATGAAAAATGGATGGCCATCATGACATCAAAAATATATCCCAGCTATCATGTATACATGCACATTATCTATCATTCTTAGATCCCATCTACCTTCTAAAAATAGACTTCATTTTAAGTCATAATGTAAATTCTAAAAAGAATAAGAAAATCTAAATGAAACTAGAAACAAGTACAGAGAGAAATTATAGGGACCAAATAATTAATTGGAATCAGCACAATATCCTCTTGAATTACCATTGATTTATTGAAGAAGTGAGAGAGAAAAACAAACAATTTCTAGAGTCAAATGAAATTGACAGCACAGCTTCCCTGAATCTTTGGGAGGCAGCTATGTGATGATTAGAGGAAAGTTTATGGCTTTGAATGCCTACATTAAAAAACAAGAAGACCTCAAGTAAATGACCAAATTCAGAGAGCTCTCCAATAAGCACCTAGTGATGAGCCTCAAGCTCTAAGGAAATGATCAAATCAAACTCAGAGGCAGTCAGTGGTAGGAGGTGACAAGTAAATGGAGATTAAAATAGCAATACATAAAATTATTCACAGTTTGTTCTTTAAATAAATGCATGGGCAACAGCATGCAAACTAACTTAGAGAAAAGAAAGATATCTAAATTAATATAATCAGAGATAGAAGAGAGAGGCTTGCAACAGATTAAAATGAAATCCTGGTGATCACCAAGGAGTATTTAGAAATTTTATACTTCTGCTCAAAACTGGAACATCTAGAAGAAATTGGTGTTTCTACACACATCTGTCATAAAATTAAACCAAAAGAATATCAACAACTTTATCAGAACCATAGCAAGTAACACTATTGAAGCAGCAATAAAATGTCTATGAAAAGAGCTCAAGACAGAACTTGGGGGCATAAAGGAAATCCATTATATCACTGTCAAAAATCTGGAAGCTGAAATAGATGTTCTTAAACATGAAAATGCTGTTAGATCACAAGAAGAATGACAAGGAGGATCAGAACCTCCAGTCCATAGAATTCCAGGTAGAGCAGGCACATGTTAAAACACAGCTGGAAAGACT
>CABHPH010000311.1:36721-51142 GCA_902168325.1 Peromyscus nudipes | reverse complement strand
TTGAATCTATTCCAACAGAAAAAGATACAGATATGATAGGATAAAAGTGTAGATTATTGAATCTATTCTGGAAAAAAATAGGAATGATAGGATAAAGAGTAGATTATTGAATCTACTCTGAAAAGAAAAAAGGGAGGATATAGATATGTTATAGATATGATGAGATAGATATGATATAGATATAAGATAAAAGGCAGAATCTGCTTTTAAAGAGCAACTACTAGTTTTAAATATTTTACTAAGATTTTTGTATATTGTATACAAATTTTGTATATTGATACAAAGTTGAGATTATTTTTGTTAGAACATATTGTACATACATTTCTAATCTTGTTCAAGGTATTGTACCTATACATCTCATTTAACAATGTGATGTAAATTGCTAATCCTTCTTTGAAAATTATTACTATAAACTATTTAGGATAATAAAGAAATGCAGGTTAGTAGTTAGTCACCTACTACAATGGAACTTGTAGTCATGTTAGGTATGTTTTTAAGGCCAAACAGACATATATTTTAGATAGACAGGTCATCTTTAAACACTTCAGAGATCTACAGAATATGGCATTTAAGATGTTTTAATAGCATAGATTTTTTTTCTTTTTTTATGACTATGAGACATATCTGCTCCTGGCAGCACCAATCTACTTCAGAGAAGATGATGGGCATTGAAGAAATTCCACGTGGAGTTTACCTTCTTTGTGGCAAAAGTTAGCCACTGGGCAAGAAAATGCCCTTACATTTTCTTGACTGCTCACAGTATGCTGTCCAAAATGGACAAGCAAGACACAAAAGAAAGGACTGCCAAACTTTGCCAAGACAAGGTAGGACAACCCTTCAGAATATCCTGCTTCACAGATAAGTCTGTCAGATATGCTAGGCCTATAGGTCAAAGACGGATGCCCCAATGTTACAGAGGAACCTTGGGCGACTTATCCAGACATTCAACTGTTTCTGTCATTTCTCACATTTTTTGAAAGTCACTTGCTTGCACTTCCTGCTTACTCAGTTAATATTATTTCCTTCTTGGGTCTCTGATGGAGTTGAAGACTGGATAGTTATAGTTACAGTTTTCCTTGTTAACAGATTCAGAAAAGAAATTCACTAAAGAGGTGTAAGTGTATAAGGTTGAAAGACATCAAAAGATAGTTTTCGGTTGGTAATGCAAATTAGGATAGAAAGCGAATTAGGTACAACATTTTAGACTCACCAAGATAGGATAGATATGGAGTATTTTCTCTGAATTAGTCAATTGTTAATGGACTAGACATTGTTGATGTATTTATTGTGTGTATATAATGTATATAGTTATTGTACTTATTGTATATAGTTTTTCTTATATTAGTTATAACTTTTTTATTTTAGACAAAAAAAGGAAAAATGTGGTGATATTTTGTTTGTGATCTATTTTTTAATATTTTTTTTTAAAAATTGTTTTAATTACGTATATGCATGTGTATGGGTATGTGCATGTGATATTGATGTGAACACAGGTACCCCCAGAAGCCAGAGGATCCCTGGAGCTGGAGTCACAGGCAGTTTTGAACATCTGACATGGGTACTAGGGACCGAACTTGTGTCCTCTGCAAGAGCAATACAGAGTCAATCTCCCAGCGACCTCGTCATCCTCCATTGCTTTCATTATTAGAAATAACAGTTCAAAATCAGACAGCAATAAAAATGAAGAGAGGCCGGGCGGTGGTGGCACACGCCTTTAATCCCAGCACTCGGGAGGCAGAGGCAGGCGGATCTCTGTGAGTTCGAGGCCAGCCTGGGCTACCAAGTGAGTTCCAGGAAAGGTGCAAAGCTACACAGAGAAACCCTGTCTCGAAAAACCAAAAAAAAAAAAAAATGAAGAGACTAACATAATAGTGCAGACTAAATAGGCCTAACAGACGTGGATAGAATACAGAAGGTGTAAATTAAGTACAATCTTGGAGAAAACTGGGTCATATAAGGCATCAAAAGAAAGACTGGAAAATAGTCTAAGACAAGCAAAAACACAGCATACTGAAACTTCAGAATGGTGCCACAGCAGTACAAAGAGGGATGTTTATTGTGATAAATAGTCTCAAATTATTTTACAACCAATGAGACAGAAAGAGACAAACTAAACCCAAAGTTAGTGGAAAGCAACAAAGAAAGAATTTGAATAGAAATAAAGGAATAGAGGATAGAAAAAATTAAAAGCAAAAAGTTTTTAAATAATGAACAAAGCTAACTAATATTAATTTAATACACCAATAAGAAGCAGATAAAACTAAAAATGATGGCAATATCACAACTGATGTAAGACATAAAAAAGACAATGAAACTACTATTAAAAACTGTAAAATTCTGTAGTTACACGATACAGTATAAATAAATGTTTCTAGAAATGTGTAATCTAGCAAGGATTAATTAGAAAGAGAATGTGAGTCCACCTGCAAGTAGTGGCTAAATCAGTAACCAAAAATTTCACACCTAGGACAAGCCCAGAGCCAGATGATTTCAATAGCAAATGCTATCATGAATTCAAAAAAATGATCATAGGAGTGACCAGCCTCAGTTTATGTATCTACAACACAAGTCCTGCACAGGCTCAGGGAACATCACAGAAGAGGAGGCAGAAAGATTGTAAGAGCCAGAGGAGCAGGAAGTCTGCTGGGAGACAATGTCAGGGGAGCTATACCTGTAATACCACAATGTATGGCTGCCTAACCAAGTCCAGAACAATGACATCAGCAATGGGGCAAATCTCACTGGGCCAAACTTCTAGACAAAGAACTACAGGAAACCAAGGGATACTGAGAGAGGAAGAACTAGTCTTCCCCAGGGGTGAGCCCTCAAATTTCATGTATATACTATATATACAAGCAAAATTAAACCTGCTGAGTCTTGAGCAGGTTCTACTTATATAGGGAGATGTGTGTGTGTGTGTGTGTGTGTATGTGTGTGTGTGTGTGTGTGTTATAATAACCATAAAAAAGAGGTCATGAATTTAAAGAGGAATTTAAGGAAGAATTAAGAATTTAAGGAAGAGGAATTAAAGAAGGGGGATACAGGAGAGGCTGGAAAAGGAGAACATGGAAGGGATTGGAGGAAGAGAAGTGAATTGTGGAGGGGGTTAAAATATTAAAGTGAAAATTAATAAAGAAGACAATGGCATCGCTTCTCAGGCTTTTCTAAATGAAAAACTGTAGGGGGCAGAGCACTTTCAAACTCATTTCATGAAACAAAATATGATACCACAAGGAAAGATCAACATCCGGGTGGTGGTGGTGCACGTCTTTAATCTCAGCACTTGGGAGGCAGAGACAGGTGGATCTCTGTGAGTTCGAGGCCAGCCTGGGCTACAGAGTGAGATCCAGGACATGTACCAAAACTACACAGAGAAACCCTGTCTCGAAAAAAACAAAAAAAGAAAAGGAAAGAAAGAAAGAAAGAAAGAAAGAAAGAAAGAAAGAAAGAAAAAGAAAGAAAAAGGAAAAAAAGATCAACTTATGATACCACAAGATTAAAAATATGATACCACAAGAAAATAAAAGATATATATCAATATCCTGGTAGACTCAGATGCAAAACTCCTCAACGAAGATACTAGTGTGTGAGACAGCTTCTCCCTACAGTGCCACATACCTGAGTCAAACAACTCAAGGAGGGAATTATTTATGATATTTTGGCTCATGACTTCAGAGACTTCATTTATGGAGTAGGGAGCCTGGGGCAGAGGAGGTTTTTCATCCTGTGCCTCCCAGGAAACAAAACAAGTAGATGACTGTGACCCAGGGCAGTCTTCAAAGGCGTCCAGCACCAGGTTCCCTCCAGATGTGCCTCACCTCCCAATGATACCACCAGGCATTCTAATCATGGCACTGTGGGGACATTTCATACTCAAACTGTAACAATGCACTAAAAAGATCACACACTGTGAGCAAAAATTGATCCCTGGGACAACAACACAGTTCCATAGGGTATATCACTTATTATTATGTACCCACTAAAACAATGAAGGACAAACTCCCACATGATAGTAGTAATTTAAATTGATGTCTGGTTGTTCTCAATTAAAAAGAAGCAGACAGGGTATTAAAAAAAAATAAGCAAAATAATGTAAAGGTCCCTTTATACTTGTTGAGAGATCATGTATGTGCCTGGATCTCCATGACCCTGAAGAGCAATCAAGAACAGTAGAAACCAAACCACATTTAAGATGTTGCTAAAGAAAATGATGGGAAAATAAACTTACAAACCATGTGTTTGTTAGTGATTAATCTCCAAAGTACATAAGGAAGTTATAAATTCAGTGAATTTAAAAAAAAAACCCAAAAACCAAAAAGCAAAGGGACTGGCAAGATAGCCCAGAGGGTCAAGGCATCCTTTGCACAAGCCTGGTGACTAAGGTCACCTGAGGGTGAGAAAAAACAACCCACAAAGTTGTCCTATGAACCTCACACTCACAATGTGACATGTGTACCCCCCACACCATACACAAACACATTAACAAGAAATAAAAATTAAAAATAAGTGCAGCCTCATAACTTGAAATAGAGAAAGCATACAGGAGGATTTGGAGGGAGGAAAGGGAAGAGAGAAATATAATTATAACTTTAAGAATTAAAAATATATACTGTGAAGAGAGATGCTGGGTTATTGATCTTGGACAGGCAGATGTTTGACTACATTTTGTACTAGTATTTTCTAGCTTTCTCCATGTGTCCTTTCTGAGGAAACAGAGAATCTCCGTAGTCACATAGGCTGACTACATAGTCAAATCTTTCTCCACAGCCAAGATGAACATCCACAGGGTAGCCTGGAGGGTGGCATACACCCACAATCCCAGCACTCAGGAGGATGCAGCTTTGTACTGTGTTCCAGGCAAGGAGTGGCCACATGACAAGACTCTATCTCAAAGAGACAAACAAAAATCAAAATGTAAATTTACCCAGAATTTCTCAAAAAATAAAACAGTAACTACCTTGCTCCCACCAAAAAAAGACAAAGGACTTGAAAAGGTGTTTCTCTAAAGAAGATATACAAATGGCTAACGGGATATGGATGATATGCTGATAGTGACCAGACCAATATAATCAAAATTGTGAAGAGCCTGGAATCCTTTTACATTTTTGGGGGGATTTTAATACAGTGCAGCCACTCTGGAAAGCTGTAAGCAACTTCTCTGAAAGCTTCAAAGGCAAACTGCCACATGACCCGCCTGTTCTACTTTGGAGGATTTATCCAAAAGAATTAAAATGGAGATCTAAAAGCATATGAGCATCCCTTTGTTCATGAGATCTGTTACCTGCAGCAGCACGTATGAACCTTAACGACATTGTGGCAACTGAATCAAGCCAGTCACAGAAGGGAAAGTACTTCAATTATGCATATGGCAGGGAATAAAAATGGTTAAGGTCAGGTCCCGGCTTTTGATGCATCAAACCTGGCCTGATGCACAGATGGTTGGCATGACTCTGGACAAGGGTGACATGCAAATTCTTGAAGCAGTCATGTCATACATGCATCATAGACATGTAAAGGAAACATGTATATATGTGTGTGCACATGTACAGATATAATTTCATATATATTACATATAATTTATGTATAATTTGGACAGGAAGCCTAAACCTCTCCTCTCTTTTCATTACTAATATGCTGTTATGAAGTGACAGGTTAGAATCTACTTTGGCACTCTGAATGTTTGAAAAACTGTCTTATTTCCGGCTCATTGCTCTTTTCACATATTTTTTATATTTCCATAGATTTATATAATTCATATATATGTTTATATATTTCATACATAGGAAAGAAAAAAGAGAACAGTTTGCAGGGAAGGAGAGGACAGTGGTAGGGAGAGAGGACAGAGATGGGTAATGGAATGAATAGTACGAAAGTACAGTGACATTTTCAGATGAAAATGTCATAATGAATCATTTTGTCTGTGAATTTTAAAAAGGAAATGAATGGCAAGGAAAAATAGTTAAACTCAAAATGAAAGACTAGGACGGTGAGTCCAAGTGCTGATGTGCTGTACAGACTTAAAGTCCTGAGATCTGTACAGGAATGTGACCACAGAAAAATACTATGCTGCATGTTTAAAATCTGTTTAAAAAGTAGTTCTCCCTCGGCATTTGTAAAGTATTCCTTAATTTATAAAGATTACAATGAATACTAGGACAAATGTCCCTAATGTGGCAATGTGGGATTGTATATGTATGTATGTGTGTAAGTGTGTATGCACATGCATGTGTGTATGTGTGCCTCTACACACATATATAACATAATACTAAAATTTAATGTTGATCACATCAAAACACTGAAAAAACTATCCACTCTAAACCTCAACAAGCATCAGACCAAATAATGTGCAAGACTGAGTTAGTGATTTCTCTATCTGACAGTCACCAGGTCACTCTCTGCTCTTTGTTGTTTTGTTTGAGGGTTTTGTTGTTGTTGTTGTTGTTGTTGTTTTGGTTGTTTGTTTATTTGGTTTTGGTTTTGGTTTTGGTTTGTTTGGTTTTCTGAGACAGGGTTTCTCTGTGTAGCCCTGGCTATCCTGGAACTTACTCTATAGACCAGGCTGGCCTTGAACTCAGCGATCTGCCTGCCTCTGCCTCTCAAAGAGTGTTGGGACTAAGGGCTGCACCACCACCTCCCAGAAACTGGCTTTCTTTTGATAGATGGAAGGGCTGGAAAGAAAAGTATTAACTTTCAGGCCAGATAAAATATGAGAATAAATCATTCTGAAACACGCCAGTGACCTTAATTCTGACACATGTAACACAGAATTTACAAGTGCATAATGAGTTACTTTTTATTAATGCATATATATCAACTCCTTAATTAATTTGGACAGGAAGTCTAAACCTCTCTCCTGTCATTGCTGATACACTGTTATGAAGTGACAGGTTAGAATGTATCTAATGCTTTAGAAATAGCTGCTATTTTTAGGTCATTGCTCTTTTCCCTCTGTGTTCAGCTGTAGATGGATTTTAGACAACTGAACCAAATGAAGTACTTCGCATCATCTGTGCTTCAAAATGTTAATTCACCAGATTGTAGGCAAAGTGCTTGAAAAATTCAGTTTGATATTTCACAGTGGTTCTCTGCTGTGGGATGAGCCTTCTGTATTCTATGAATATGTATTACTCTCATTGGTTAATAAAGAAGCTGTTTGGTCAATAGCCAGGCAGGATAAGGTTAGGCAGAAAAACCAAACTAAGGAGGAGAGAAGAAGGGTGGAGAGAGGGGGAGACATGAGCCAGCAGCCCAAGAAGCAAGATGCCAGAGGACCCTTAAAGCCATGGCCATGTGGCAACACATAGATTAATAGAAATGGGTTAATTTATATGTAAGAGCTAGTTAGTAATAAGCCTGAGTTAATGGCCAAGCATTTATAATTAATATAAACATTTGGATGTTTATTTGGGATAGGGAGGTCAGGACAGAAAGCTCTGCCTTCCATTTACAGTTCTCAACCTTCCCAATGCTTGGACCCTTTAATATAGTTCCTTATGATGTGGTGACCCCCCCATCATAAAATTATTCTCATTGCTACTTTGTAACTATAATTTTGTTACTGTTATGGATCATAATGTAAATATCTGTGTTTTCCAATGGTCTAAGGTGACCCCCGTGAAAGGGTCATTCAACCCCCAAAGGGATCGTGACTCATAAGTTAAGAACCCCTGCCCTATAGTAACTGCACCACAGATAAGCAGAACAAAAACAATAGGGCCTTTTAATTGAAACATAAACAGAGATGGATAGAAATGATGACAAAACTTCCTGAGAAAAATGGCAAGATTTTTGAACTCTAAAATATCCCAGTAACTCTTTACCTAGTTAGCTTGGATTTTATGAAAATCCTAAAATAAATGTAGAAGGTCAGTGTAAGCTTTTAAATCTATAATTATTTTCTATAGATGCCACACATTACATTTCACTGAAGCAGTGTTGACAGGAGGGATGGGGCGGGGGGTGCCTGCTCTCATGTTTGCTGAGTATGTCATGGTCATAGGCCACAGAATGTAGCTGTTAACTTCACTTTGGAAATGGAAGTACAAACAAGCTATGGAGTCTTTTCTTCCTTACACTTACTATTTCCAGTTATTGTCACCCACTCTGAACTAAAAACACTCCCTCTGCCTCTCCTGCACTCTCCTGAACTCTCTGCCCAGCTCAAGGCTGCAATACATGGGAGATGGAAGAGAACCCATAACAGGTCCTACCAAGCTGCTTCTGTGTTCCAGGGGCCCAGGCCCCAGGCCATTTTCCATACAGTGAGGTTGGTCCAGATCCCCATAGCCCCACCTTGAAGTGTCAGAAAACAGAAAGCATCCTGGAGAGCTGATGTACTCATCTCACACTGGATGCTGTAGGTACTCTCTCTCAGAGAAATTTACAAGGAGGGGGAATGTGTTTAATATTCCAAAACCTGACTTGCAGGTCAGAGTACAGCACACAGCTTCATCTCAGGGAAGGGGGCAGCTGAGAAAAAGAGATACACACAAGTTAGGATATGTTCTTGGTCCAGTCATAGCCACCACCAAGCTTAGAAATAACACAGGGCGTGAGGACGACAACAGCGATGGCAGAATTCTTTTTATCATCCTCTCTACATCATAACGTGCACACATTCTCCAGCCTTCATTTGCATGTTAATGTTAACCAATTTTTATGCACAGATTTTATAAAATTTTGTGGCGAATTGTCTAATCATGTCTTTTAAAATTGTGATTTCTCTGTTTTATGGATTCTTTCCTTAGCAGACATGAAGATACTATATTAAATTTTCTTTTAGTCATTTAGTGGACTATTCCACAAGGAACTCTGAACTTACAGGGTAGAGTTACAATGTGTGATCATTAAAATTTTAAATATCAAATGGATAATTAATTATACAAATTCAAATTATTGATAATTCTTTCCTGTCCCTGATTGAGTGCTACATATATCAAATGCTACCATGGATGGCATGTAAACAAATATTTGTGGCCCACATTTATGCATGTAATTCTGCATACATGCTTGTGTATGTATGTGAAGATGTATAGGGAAGCATATGCTTGAAGGCAAACTATCTCCATACTTTGAAGTACGTATGATATATTGAAAGATATCTAAAACATACCTGAATTTAGAGAGTGTTAAATGTTATAGTGGAATAAGACAACAGGAATGGGAACATTTGAAAATGGGATTTAAAATGTCCTTAATGCTAATCAGCAGGGCGCACTAGGTGGAGGCTCTGGTGCCCTAAGCGGGAGAACAGAGCATGTCAGCTGGGAAGCAATTGCGCAAATGGGAGTTTTCAAGCTGTGGAATCAGAGTGTGCCTGATTTTCATGATCCTGCAGCATTCGTAGGTAAAAAGCAAAGCCATGATAAGTACTTCTTTTCATTTGTGACTACTAAATCATCATAATATCCATTGAAATGTTTCATTTTTAATTTTAATGCATTTAATTATAAGTGAATTGCATCACTTTTCTATTTTCCCCCCTCCAGCCCCTCCAAGATAGCTCCTCCCACTCCTCCACACCCCCACCCTCGAATGTATAGCTTCTTTGTCTTTGACTATCACTTTGTCGTACATATATGTATATGTATGTATATGTACAAATACATAAAAATAACCTGCTGTATTCATTTTTGTTCTTTGTGTTTATACGATTTCAGGGTTGACCGCTTTGAATTGAATAACTGTCCTAGTCAGGGTTTCTATTGCTTCGATGAAGCACCATAACCAAGGCAAGCTGGGGAGGAAAGGGTTTATTCAGCTTACCCTGTCACATCACTGTTCATCATCAAAGGAAGTCAGGACAGGAACTCAAGCAGGGCAGGAACCTGGAGGCAGGAGCTGATGCAGAGACCATGAGGGTTGCTGCTCACTGGCTTGTTCTCATGGCTTTGTTCAGCCTGCTTTCTTATAGAACTCAGGACCACCAGCCCAGAGCGGGCCTTCTCCCATCAATCTCTAATTAAGAAAATGCCTTACAGGCTTGCATATGGCCAGATCTTATGAAGGCATTGTCTCAACTGAGGCTCCTTCCTCTCAGAGGGCTTTATCCCAGCCGTCATTAATTGCCTGTAGTTCATTGTTTAGGGTTGGGACAGAAAATTTTCTCCCTTCCCTGTCAAGGGGTGAAAACCTCCTTTCATGTGGGTAGTAGTCCAAGTGACTCTCTAACAAGGTAGACTCCACCTGTTGCCTCTCAGGGGCTGAAGGTAAGCCCCTCACTGCTAAAGACACAGCACACTTCGGACACAGGACTTGGATTATTTGAGCTGGATCTAACCTGACAGTTACCGTCCTCCAGTCTACTTTCCGTGGTACCAGAAAATATTATGCAATTTGCCAACAGAGGAAAGCAATTGATAGTCCTACCAAGCTGCAGTTCCTGTGGTCCCAACAATGACCAGCATAGCAAGATATCCGTAAGGTGCAGCAGGGGCACTCACATGGTAGTGACAACCAACAGCTGTCTAATTGTACTTAAGGCCCTCTCAACAGGAGGGAAATCATGCCTCATGCTGGAAACCAAGCCATCTTCCCAAGGCTAGTGAGGTCCTGGGCCTTAGAAAAGAATCTACTATCACCACTTTGCTAGATCAGCATGATTCTTTTGTATATCCTAAGTCTTATCCCTATATCCACATGTAAGCATAGCTACCACCCTTCAGCAAACAAGTTTCTCTGTACCCCTCAGAGAAATGGTGACCCTCAGAGAAAACCACAACTAGAAGCAATGATGTGATCAGCTTACCATGGTGAGTCCAGCTACATCACAACTCCTCTATCTGTAACTTAAATAACATCACAGAAGGGGCAGAAATACCAGAGCAGACTACCAGGGAATCTGTTGTGAAATAGTCACTTCATTGAAACATTTTTATTAGCAATATTCCCATAAGAATGTTCTTTGTGTTGCTTGGATAGAGCAGGATACTAGGATTCCGTTAACAGGTCATCTGTCTGCTCTGTACCTTGCAAGGTTTGTTTTGTTAGTTTTTAGTGTTTGCCAAACTATACAGCCATTATTTAATCTTTAATGTACTTCATACTTTACAGTAGAATGCGACTGTATACAATCTGTAATTCTCTACTGAGCATATTCTAATTACAAATATAAAAGTTTGGGTTTGAATATTCAAAGATACTTTAAAATTATTTTACGTGTATGTCTGCATGATGAAAAGTACTTAAAATTTCCAAAATTACGTAAATAGAACTGAACATCTATCTTATACGTAATATTCAAACTACAGAAAAAGTAACTATGTGTGTACAGATGCAAATACACACATGTGGTTTTATTTTTGTTTGTGAAAATATATGGTTCATTCTTTCACTAATATTTGTGCACAGGATTACAGTAGGTTTATGTTTACAAAACTTTCTAAGTTTCCTTGAATACTGTATTTTAGATAGTTCATAAAATTAATTAAATATTTATTTTGAAAATAAATATTGATAAGTGGGCAATTCATTTATCAAGCAATAGAATTTCATGATAGCTACTGACACAGGAAGCCATACACTCCATAGAAACATGAGAACAGGGGAGTCAACATCCTATGTTCAGAGGTAAAGCATTCTCTTGTTTTGATAGGGAGAAGTAAAATTGTAAAACACAGCCTTGATGTGTATTTAGCCAAATGTCATTAAGTAACCAAATTAACTCAATTATTTCATAAAGAAACTACAAAGATTATTCATCACTGACTGTTGTAAAATATGCAGAATATTAAATGACATATCGTTTATTGCATATAAATGTTTTATTGTAGAACATATTCTGATATTTTTACAGAGTGCTTTTGATATATCTATTTTCTTCCTCTAGAACCAAGTCTTTATGAAGGCATCCACTGCTAAAAATATCTTCTTGTCCATTGTGCAAAGGCACTGAAAAAAATTCTGCTTAAGTATTTCATTGCAAAATTCAAGAGTGATCATGATGTCAACGTGAAAAAATTATCCATTGTCTGCACATCACATGTGAACATACCAAGAGCATCTTCTAGAACCCAATCTGTTAGAGACTACTACTGCCTGGCCTCTACCATGATTCATTTAAAGAATAAAACAGTGATGCTCAGTCATCTGCAGCCCTGTCTCTACAATCCACAACATTGCCTGGTGGCTGGTACAATGGGATTCAGAAGTCCCCAGAGGATTTATCCAATGGCAAACAGCCATGGAGTGGCACCAATATTAATAAAACTATTGCTTCTTTTACAAGTATCTATGTTTGAGAAAACTGACAAAAAAAATAATCAGAATTTGGAATTTGGGTATATCATACTTTTCCTTTGATATTAAATCCACACCAAACAGAAAGAAGTGTGTGCAGTTGGGTTTATAAGAATGTAAAGAAAATGCTACAGGCATTTTGCTTGGCAAAGGTGCGTTCACAGAACTGTCTTCAGGAGTAGCATTGCTACGGGGGTAAAGAAATGCACACAGGTATCGAGAAGGTGCTCGGTAGGTCACTAATGGCACTGCTGCAGGGGAAAGGGACAGTCTTGGGGGGGTGTTTGCCTGAGAACAGAACAGTACATGGTAGATGACAGCAGAGACACAGTGCCTCCTCCAAGGACTCAACCAGATTCTGGATCAACAGAAAATTCCCTAGAAAAATGAGAGCATCTAAAATGTAAGAAACTGTTAACAGGGAGCAAATTACCTCGATGAATTAGCAAATATCTGGGAAAAAATAGACTGCAGAGCAGGGGGGGTGGAGATCAATTTAAGGAGGTCCCAGCATAGGGTGGCTAAGAGGTATCTGTGAGGACAGGTCCTCCCCTTGGAGACACCATGTCTGGACTCATTACCAAGGAGATCAGGCATACCAAGTTACACAAGACAAGACAAGAATCAAAGCCTACAATCTGTTGGATCCTTTGCTCCTGGAAGATTAAAATAACACATATTGAGCTACTACAGGAGAAGACTAATTAGAAATGTGAATGCCAAGATGCATGAATAGTAACCTCTAAACTTCATCAATATTACAAACACTGGAGAAATAGAACTGTGTACTAAAGAATAAAGACCTGTTTGAAACTGACACTTGTAACAAAAATAATTTTGAAAAAATGAGGAAAAAGTGGACCATATTGACACAGAAATGATAGAATCCAATTTGTTAGTTAAAGCAAAGTATACAGAAAGTGATTTTAAAACAGGAGGCAACATGGGGAGGAACATGGAGGAATTGGCGAACAGAAACCATAATCAGAATATATTGTATGAAAAAAATCTATTTTCAATAATATAAAAAAAATATCAGCTAGTTTTTAAGAGGGAAATCTTAAAATCTGCCACTGAAATCTCACTATCCCAAATTATATTAAACATAGCTCATGCTGCACCAGTAAATTATGGTTTTGAGGAAAGATATGTAACTGAGAGGTGGTTCTCCAGACTCAGACATAGAGGAAAGTGTCACACCAACCACAGACTAAAACAATGACCTGCGACAACTCTCAGTATACCTGTGAGGTTCAACCAGCCTGAAAGGTCTTCTCAAATTAGAGTCCCTCTTCTAAAAATAGTATCAGTGATTCTGCTAGTCTCAAGAATCATAGTACTAGGATTATTTTTAGATTTGGCATTCAAGGCAGGTACAGAGTCAGGGATGAAAAATGACCCACAATGAGAAGTACAATGAGTAAAAGTGAGTAGAAGTTGAGTGTGTGGGCACAAGCCTGAACCCCAGCAGTGAGAGGATGAGGAAGGAAGATGGTTAATTTCTGGCCAACTGAAACCCCATAGCAAAATGTAACAGTAATAGTAATTGATGATGATGATAATGATGATGATGATGATGATGATAATGATGACGATAATGATGATACAGTAATTGAAGAGAAGTTTCTTGATAGAAAAAGAGCAGGAGAGAAAGAGAGAAAAGGCAGCTTGTAGCTAGAGTTTTCCTACCGGGCCCACAGTCAGGACAAATCTCTCTCACCTGCCATTCCCACAGCCGCTCAGACCCAACCAAGTAAACACAGAGACTTATATTGCTTACAAACTGTATGGCCGTGGCAGGCTTCTTACTAACTGTCCTTATATCTTAAATTAATCCATTTCTATAAATCTATACCTTGCCACATGGCTTGTGGCTTACCGGCATCTTCACATGCTGTTTGTCATGGTGGAGGCTGGCAGTGTCTCCTCAGCCTTCCACTTCCCAGAATTCTCTCCTCCTTGTCCCGCCTATACTTCTTCCTGCCTAACCACTGGCCAATCAGTGTTTTATTTATTGACCAATAAGCAACATGTTTGACATACAGACCATCCCACAGCACTTCCCCTTTTCTTTTTTTTCAAAAAGGAAGATTTTAACATTAACATAGTAAAATTACATATAATTTGGGAATTTGGGCGTAGCTTCTCTTACTACTTCCTGCTGGAGGGGGGCGCTGTATCTTA
>CABHPH010000311.1:0-19482 GCA_902168325.1 Peromyscus nudipes | reverse complement strand
CCTCTGTGTCTCCCTTCTTCACAACAGCTGACAGAAGGCAACAGGGAACATTTAAACAAAGATCTGTGACAAACCAGGCTCTGAAACGCAGATTTCTCTACATTAACAACCAAATACATGTCTTAAGGAATATGGCCAATGCCCGTTAAGCAACTATTTTTAAGACTCCAAATTCAGCTACAAGGAAGCTTTTGTTTATTTTCTCCAAGTGTTCCCTGCCATCTTCATTAAATAACTGGTCTGCTACAGTGATCTGCATTCCATGACAACACAGCACTCTCATTTTTTCTGTTTGTTTTGTTTGTTTGTTTGTTTGTTTGTTTGTTTGTTTAGCCAAAGATACACACCCTGTTCTACATACTCAGATCACTAGTAGTTCATATTCCATACTAATAAGAAACACTTTAAATCTAAAGGGCTTCATTGTCTTCAGTTATTCTATAAACTATCATCACTAAATTTAAAGGTAGTTTTTATGTTGAGTCCTCTTAAAAAGCTGGAGGTTCATATAAAATTTCAAATTAAAACCTCTCAAGTTTCTAGTAAACTGTTACGTTCTTTGGAAGGGTGTTGATTCTTTTCCTGTTGGGGATAGTCAGATACTGGAGAGAACGGCTAGAGTCAAGGTCTGCAGAAGCTTGCTGGGCTTGGGAGCGGTAATTCGGAAAAGAAGCCCTAACCAAAGCCATGTTTGGAGTGCTACAATATTCCACAGGGAAGCTGTCTTCTGAGATAATGTAAGGCATTGGACTGAGACATGCTGACTTTGGTAAATGCACATATAACTCAATTTTCTGCTTTGTGGTGGAGCCCATTCAAAAAGTAAAAGCCATATAAATGAAATTGTCTCAGTAGCCCCAGGTGTCTCAGCCTGCATGTCTGACAGTCCTTAGGTTTCAGACTTCGTCCACATAAACAGAGATACAGATCTGTTTTGAAACTTTGAGATAGCCTGATCAATTAAATTAAAACAATATTTTCCTAAATCATAGATACTAGGTGGCTACAAAGACTATTAAGTTAGGCTATATATGTGTGTGTGTGTGTGTGTGTGTATTTGTGCTAACACATGATAAAGAAAACATTAGAGGTAGGTTGTGTAACCAAAGCCTGTGAACAAGAGAGGTTGAGACAGGAGAATGGCAAACTTGAGGCTACCTTTGGGAAATTTAGGGAGATACTGTCTCAAAAAAATGTAATAAAAAGGCAACATTTGGGATTATGAGCAAGACCTATGTTTCATTTCAGTTTTATATGATGTCATTTTTCATACATCATGGAGAATGAGAAAAGGAAGCCTCATCAGATGTCACTTACAACCATCTGGTCTGACACAGTCTCATCATTTTGTTCTGCTGGACATTAGAACAAACTACATGCCTCAGACAGTACTTCAAGACCATGATTTTCAAAAAGTTGCGTAACAATTTCTATTCTTAAACACAGACAAAAACAAGCCACTGTGTTACCCATGAAATACACAGCCATAGAATCGCCCCTCCTTTTCAATAAGGGAATCTATAGGAGCTTCTTCAGGCTCCCCTCGATCTTTCAGGCCTAAATGCTGTAAAAAATGCACCCCGCACTCTCCTGCTGAAACACTCCACAGCACCTCCTGGAAGCTCAGGCTCCTTCCCTCTCTCCCTCCACCGAGGAATAACCCCATTGTCTCTGACAAATTGGTGCTCCTCCTCTTGACCTTTGGCTTAATGGCCTTGGCATTATCAAAAGAAAAGACTTAATGTAATAATGAGAATCCCATGATTCAACCCAGCACAGATCAGGAAAGAGCAGCCCTGACAATTATTATACACCACAAAGTCTGTTGTCTTTACAGTCAATCAGTCTAATATGGTTGGGAGATAAATGCTGCTTACAAACTGTCCACAAGAGCACAGAGATTCACGAGAGTTTGAAAGCATTGCAATGCTCTAGCAGAATGATTATGTACACGCTCAATCAAATAAAAATTAAGACATACTTTATTTTTGTCTGTAATTCCTTATTATTTCACTTTGCAAATTGTCAAGCTGTGACGGCTTTGAAATAAAAAAGAGGTGGAGCTGGGAGGCTGTTCAGCTGGTGAAAGGTCTGCTACACAGGAGTGAGGACCTGAATTCAGATCCTCAGCCATCAATAAAGCTGGGCATAATGGTGCTCATCGGTCATCTCAGTAGCGGGAGGTAGACAGAGGCCAGAAGATAGCAGATGTTGATCCCTGGCTTCCACACACACACAAGGACACACACTTGCATACCCGTGAGCATATATACAAACACATACCCCAAAAAAGGAAAAAAATTGAGAGTGACTTTACTGCATGATAATTTGATAAACCCAGAATTCAATGACTTTAGAGAATATTTTTCCATCCCTTTCCGCTTGCCTGCCTACCTTCCTTCTTTCTTCTTTTTCTTTTACTACTTCCTGTGATTGCTCCATCTCCCTTGATTGCTGCCCAGCTCCAGACTGTCATCTGCAACTTGTACAGTGCCTGCTATGAGAAGCCCACCTACCAAAGTCCCGTTGATTTACTGGGAATGCAGACAACTCCAACGCCTTAGCATTTATGAGACTGTAAGAACATGACCTTACCAGGTGGCGGCGGCGGCACATGCCTTTAATCCCAGCACTCGGGAGGCAGAGCCAGGCAGATCTCTGTGAGTTCGAGGCCAGCCTGGTCTACAGAGCAAGGTCCAGGACAGGCACCAAAACTACACAGAGAAACTCTGTCTTGAAAAACCGGGAGGAAAAAAAAAAAAAAGACCTTTGAGAGACTGGTCAGGGTCTTTACAACTGAGATGAGCTTGGAGGTGTGAGCTCTGTTGTGGCTGCTCAAATGAAATGTTTTGACTTTCATCTGTTTTCAGTCATTTTAGGGGTCAGCAGCACTGCCATAAAAAGACCTCATAATGCAAATGTGTCAGCCAAATAATAACATGAATCACTGGATAATGCTCCTAATTTTTAAAAGTGTGTGTCTCGTTACGAAGCTGCTCTTGGCATCATTCACACTCTCGGTCCAGCAGAGTGTCCCCAGACTTTGATCATGCCTTTTCGCTTACTGCGTATGTGACATGTGAGGGAATAAGACTGCTAATCACATCGGAACATAAAATCGGTATATCTGCTACTTTTCCGGGAACTGTGTGTGCTTCAGATAATACTATTTAATAAAGTATCTACTCCAGTTTAGCTGTGTTTCAAGTCCAAAGAACAATGTTGTTGTTATGATGCGACAACTGTGCTTAGAAAATCCATCTCTGCCACTGAACAGAACACAGAACTTCGATCCTGCAACGGGGCTCTGCAACTGCAGAGCTAATAAAAGTGTACCACTTGTCCAAGTCGGCAGGAAGTATAGGTCTGGATCACTTAAAAGGACACTAAAAGAAGAAACTAAAACCAAAATCCATACTGTGAATCTTACAATATGTAAATTCCACAGGATTTTTAAAGCAATCCACGTATTGGTGGTGCAACACATCCAGCAATTGCTTTTACTCCATCTCTACGAGCATTAAACATAAAATATTTTACAATGGCCAACACAGGCTGTGGATGGACCTTTTAGTATAATCGGAAGATAAGGGATGATGGATAGATCAATAAATCCTGGATTGTAATATAGCATCAATAAGGACAGGAGGAAAAATGGCCACTACAGTAGCTATTACATTCTATTGCCTCTTCTTTTTCCTCTTTCATTCCCCAAAGTAAGGAATGAAATGGGTATTGAATGGGCAGATGCTCAACTGAACTGGAGAGGCTGGCTTAGAAACGCGGCACTGGAGAAACTGGGTGGAAACTAGGGAACTTTAGGGCTTGCAATCACACCATGAATCAGAGCTGATTAAACAAGCGGTGATTTAGGAGCGCGGTGGCTCCACTATCCTTTACAGTCTTTAGATTATGAAGTAATTGGAGAAGAAAAAGAAAGGCAATAAACCTGACAGCCCCAAATGTGTTATAGTCCCCTCGGAGAATCACATGGATAGAGCTGAAATAGTAATTAGGTCCTTTGTTCTACAAAGTGGAAATGCTACTGGAAGACCCGGTGACTGCGCATGCCACTCTCAGCCGATGTATTCATTCCATGAGCTGTCGGCTTGGCCTGGTCTAGCAGCACACTTCCTTTGCTTCCCAAGGGTGGAAATAGATTGGTTCTTCAAGAGCACCAGCACGGAAACTAACAACGGCCTCACCTGAGCCAGAGCATCTGTGCAGCATGTAGATCGCACAGCACCGTATTTAGAGATACAACACTACATTCCTTCCATGCCTCTGCTGAAAGCCACTGTGAACTGCCTAGGCTAAAGTGAATACTTGATAGATTTTCAATTATGGGTGCCTGTGTTTTTAGGTCTTTCCATTCACAAAGCACAATTTTATTTATTCAGTTAAGGCAGCTCTGATGGCGATGATCAGGATGACCGTGGACCATGAAAAGGAGCGGAGCTTATTTTTACAAGGTGGTCTAGTAAAGCTGAGCAGACGTCCTCGACATTGCACCGGCGGTGGCCAAGTAGGTCATCACTCTTTAGGATCAATGCTCTTTCTGAAGTTTAATATCTTGTTTTAAGTGTGTTTGTCATCAAAACACGTTTTAAACTTTGAAACAAGTGCATGACACAATTTGTGTCCACTGCTGATTATAGCCAAATGGTTCAAATTACTTAGCAAACATCACTCTTTATATAGATGGTTTATCACTAATGAGCCAAGAGACAAATACTTAAGGCTTAAAAATTACAAACGTGCGTGATAAAATGTATTTTCTCATCTGTTAAATTTAATGTCTGGAAGGCACTAAAGGGAGTGTGGGAAGACTATGAGGTCACACATAAATAAAGCTATTTTTTTATTTTTTGGTTTTTTCGAGACAGGGTTTCTCTGTGTAGCTTTGCGCCTTTCCTGGAACTCACTCTGTAGACCAGGCTGGCCTCGAACTCGTAGAGATCCGCCTGGCTCTGCCTCCCGAGTGCTGGGATTAAAGGCGTGCGCAACCACCGCCCGGCAAATAGAGCTATTTTTAAAAGGAATTTTCACAAATGTCCTTATCATTAGAACTTACATTAGGTTAAAAGTGTTTTTCCAGGCTGGGGAGAGGGCCCAGGGGATGAAGTGCTTGCTTCACAAGTGTGAGAGCCAGAGTGTGAATCCACCACACACACATTAAAATCTGGGCTGCTTGGGCATCCCACCTGTAACCCCAGCTCTCTGGAGTAGGAGACGGGATCTCAGAGCAAGCTGGCTAGCTAGTCTAGCCAGGTGGAATGGACCATCTCCAGGTTCAGGAAAAGACTGCGTAAGTCAAGAGAGTCCAGAGCAATCTAAGAAGGTTCCAGCATCCACCCCTGGCCTCCCCATCCACATAAACACACATGCACGCACATTGCACATACACATTCACACACACGTGCAAATATGAATAAACACTGAGCATGCACACCACACACACAAGCAAAAGACATGAATTTTGTTTCCTTTCTGAGAAATTAAAAAGAATAAATTTTCCATTTATAAGCTATAAAAATTAAAATAATGAAAAAAAATCCCTGCTTCACAGTTCTCATTATTTTTCAGAAAATATTTGAGTGAAGGAAATAACGAGATTATTACCAAAGAGACTGAAATTCGTCCTTTGAAAAACATTTGTCTTATACACAATTACATAGCTCACTGAACTTGTGTTTGCATAATTATTGCTTATTGCATAAATTGATTATTAATAACATAAGTGAGAAAAAATTAACTTGGTGTACTAGAATTATTTTAATCTCTCAATTTGAACTTTTTGGAGAGGGTAGGGTCTCACTGTGCAGCTCTGGCTGGCTTTAAACTCACTAGACCAGGCTGACCTTGAACTCGCAGAGATCTGCCTGCTTCTGCCTCCCTTGTGCTGAGATTAAAGGCCTGCGCCACCATGTCTAGACAGTTTGAGCTTTGGGAAAGTTTTGGTGGACCTCCATGGCATATTCAGCATTCTTTCACCTGAAACACTGAGAACATGACATATCTCATTTGTTTCATGGCCAGTCTATACTTTACATCCTTACCCTTAATAAAATAGAATATGATCAAATGTTAAACTATGAATCTAAGCTATGCTATTATTTGTTGTTAAGTGGCTGAGATGGGTCCTGTGCTTCCGGAAGAGGTGTTATGCCCATGTGTCTTTTAAAGAAGTAACAGATCATGTTGATGGCCCATTCCTCATCTAGCAATCTATGGTCCAAGATTTGTGCATAAGCAAGAGCGTGTGCTGATCACCCTCCCCATCTCCCCTCTCCCAGCCGAGTTCAGCTTCAACACTGCCTCCTGGATTGATAAGAATGAGCATATAATCATAGTCATTGATCTTACAGCTATGCGACAGGGCACAGCCACCATATCTGGTAACCTACCTCATCAGCATATAAGGTCTCCGGTCCATCTGTACATCCCCATTCTGTTTCGGAATGGAGTTCTCTTTTACAGATAATTTCCGACGTTTTCAGAATGAACTGCACATTTGAGAAGATGTTTGGATACTTGTGGTAGGATGCTTCAGAGAAATAAAGTGCTGTGGGAAGAAAAAAATCATTCGTGAGAAATACTTTGTCTTTTAGCTATTAAAGTACAATTAAATTCAGTACTTCTGAGCTCCTACTCATTGCCCTAACTAGGTAAAATTTACAGTGTTATGTGTGTCCTCTAGTGGTGAGGAAGAAAACTACACCTTAAACAAATCACATTCGAGTGTTTATTATTCGGAGCAGCTTTGTGTGATGATTGAATGTACAATTAAATAATATTTTCTCCCTCTCTCGGCAGCCATTAATTACAGGTATCTCCTCATTTAGGAGTAGAACTTTGTGAGATTTCTCCAGTGGTCAGCCCGAAACACATACACTCATGAGCAACACTAAATGGATTCAGCATGCCCTGTTGATAGATACATATGTACATAGATGTAATTGAAGAAGAAGAGGCCATGAATTTGAAAAGAAGTCTGGAGAATTTGAGGGAGAAATAAGGCGTAAAAATGATGTATGTATAGTATTCATCTATGAAATTCCTTAAAATTTTTAATTAAAACATGTATATGGTTTAACATATTATGTATATTATATATTATAATATGTAATTATTTGTTATATGTGATATTACATTAATACATACATACGGTTGCTATTCAGCTTTCTCCAGGGATGAGCTCCTTGACTATCCAATCTCAAGTGGTCAGCCTTAAACACATTTACATATGAGCAACATTAAATGGATTCCGTGAGTTTTTATGTGGGTTGTGACATCCCATCATGCACTAAGGTGTTCTTAGCTTTATTAGTCACCTGTAGCCTACTCTTCACTTGTTTTTGTGACAAGTCATGTTTTTCCAAATCTTGACCATATTAGTCGATATAAAAGCATCAATTTCCTCCTGATTCCTCACTTTCCTACACATGCAACCTAGAACCAATTAACTAACTACTTTGCCATCTGACATCCCATTGCAATCATTTGCATTTTCAATATCCATCGCTCCATGATTCCTTTTTCCCAGTGTCTAAGTAGATGCATATCATAGTGTGTGGAATCGCAGTGTCAATGACATTTCTTCCCCCATCGGAACAACTTAAAAAGCACTGCTCTGCTTTATGTAGTGCTAAAATATTCTGCTATACAACCACACTGAGATGGTCCAGAGCCCTCCTCTCTCCCTATTCCAGCCCAGCATCTACAGTGCCAGTAGACCTGCTTTAGAATATGAACTTCATTGCTCTGTAGTTCAGTTTGGCAGCTGTCATTACAAGTGAGAAAACTGAGACTTAGTCATCACATGCCCTTGGGTAGAAAATGAATAGCTGATCACAGAAGGCTGGAGGAGGGTGAGGAGAAGAATAGGGACAGGGAGGAAATAGCCAAGGAATATGAGGTTTCAGTCGAGGTTAGATCCTGGACATCTACGGCACAGGTGGTGACTATAGTTCATAGGAATGTAGATTTCATTCAGATCGCAAGGAGACTGGACTTTGAAATCTTCTTGCCACAAGAAATTCTAAGTTTCTGAGGGAAAACACGTACCAGAAAAATGCTGCCTGGCCCAGGGGCCATCACTGGAGGCATTACTTTTCATGAAACATAAAACAGCTTACGCTCTTTAATAGTGACAGTCAGAGAATCTTAAAATGTAGCATAAAACATTTATAAGCATAAAAATAAAAAAAAATTCTACCGTATAAATATGGTTGCAGCCTAAGTAAATGTTGTTTAAAACTTTCCAAGTGACCATGCAGGAAAAATACAAAAAGTCGTAAGAAGATCAAGTAGCCAATCTGTCAAGAGAGAAAAGAGAAAAGCAGTTTTGTATCACACCAATAAATGCTTAAGAACCATAGAGAAAGATAAACCATTTTATGATTACATTTACTTTTTGATAAAACAATTTCAAAGTCGGTAGATATTATGTGTTTTTGAAATAACTTTAAAACGTTTATGTCAAGATTGAAATGCTGCTTCAGCCAAAAGAAGAGCTTGAATAAATCATCCCCACCCTTTTCCAAATGGCCCACACCAGATTCTGTTCCATTCTGTATCTTCAGAGCAACATTGTTTTCCCAAATTGTAGATCATAGCCCTTAAATAACTCATGAAATGAATTGATGGAGTTTTTATATAAAAATAAAGCACTTGAGAAGAGAAAATACCATGATGGATTTCACAGTTCCCTTTATTTCAGTATATTGGAGTCTGTATATTATGTATTTGTAGATCACAGTGTGGTATATATTTCTTCGTATGGCTGTTAACCAAAACAGTTTGAAACACAGACTTGGGGGCTGCTGGAAAATATTCTGATCTTCATAGCATGCTGCACTGAGCCCCCATCCCCTCATATTAAAAAAAAAGTCATCATGTCACACAGTAAACACTGCAAACTCTTACTTCTGTAACCAAAATAAAATACATCTATAGCTAAACATGGGCAGTTTTACACAAGCTACAGAAAGTGGAATATCTGCAAAAACATGGAATACATGATATTTCATATAATAATGTGAAAAAACACATAAATTTTAAAAGCAAATAGACTGCATTCTGCGTAAGTTACTAAATCGCAGAGCCCTGTGAAAGAGCAGGAACAATTACCACCAAGTCTGCATGTGAGGGAAGTCAAACACTTGAACAGTGATGCAAAATATGAACTGAGGTACATGTTAAAATACAACAATATGCCTCACCCAGCACGATTAAGGGAATAAGAAAAACCAACGCTATTACAGGGATGTGAGGCTAGGATGCTCTCTCCCCAAATGCACTCACTTTCAAGTAATCACTGAATCTCGACCAGCTCTCTTATTTTTACCTTTCTTAATAAAATTAATTGGATGAAGAGGGATTGGTATTTAGAAATCTTTCTAAAACTTAGGGACACCGACTTTTAGACTTATACATGAAAATATAGTGTTTGCAGCGCATGCACAGGGGTCTCTTCGTGCAGTTGACTCCAAGAACGGGAAGTTCAAGGACAGGAAATGAAAATTCTACAGGCCAAGCAACATACAGCAGCAGGTCCAACAACGCTCTTACAGACACAAGCTCCCGTAATTAAAGATGAAGGCTAGACAGCTAGTCAGGGGGGGAACTGCTTGGGATTTTAAAAAGGATTGGTGATTATACTGAGAGGAATAATAAAGCATCTAATTTCATAGTCAATGTCACCTGAGCCACTGGGTGTCCTTAGTTATACTACGTCTGAGGAAAACAGTTTAAGACTTCATTTCTAAAGCTCTAAAGGCCATTTTTTATTGAAGATCGCCCTTTCCCCGTCTCTCGGGATTCTGGGGACTCCTCTCCATACACTACGTTTTCTCTCTGCAGTCTGGCAACTCAGGCTCTGTCTCCCACATGGATCTCTGCGTCTAAAGCGTCTTTCTCTCTCCCGTCTTCCCTTCTTCCTTAACCTTTGCTTCTTCCTCACTTTTCTTTCTGCCTGTTCTCTCATTTCCCTGACACCGCTCTCTGACTGGGACATAAATGCAACACAAGAATTAGCTTGTTTTGTATTTTCGTATTTATAGAGAAGCACAAGACAAGACTTTCATTTGGAGCTCACATGTGTCAAACTGGTGTTTTTTTACATATTATTCTCTATACTTTCAGAAGAATGCAAAAATTAAGATTCCACATTTAGGAAATCGATAAAAGGAAAGACTGTGCACAAAATCTGGAGTTGGGGCAATGTTCGGGAATCATGTGTTACTTATTTAATCAGGCCTTAATTGTTTCATTAAATGAGGAACAAAATGGCGACAACAGAGGTCGGGGTGCTTTTGGCAATGCTGCTGCAGTAGCATTGAAGGCCAATGTAGGGAAAACTGCTGCTTTCCAACCAAAAGAATCTACCTCTGAGTGGTGACATGCCATTGCCACATCCCTGAGGATGGCCAATCATCTGGTCAAGGAAAGGACAACCCCTCAGGAAGGCAAGTTCACCATAAGCCATGCTGAAGGAATTGGAGGCATAGTTAACCCTGTGGGATAATGTGTACGTCTGTTAATCCCAAAGATTCAAGGAGAAACACCACTGACCCAAACCATCATGGACAAAATAATTAAAGCAAGCTTTTTTTATTCGTGTACATGGGCTGCTTCCCCCCTAAGGTGGGGTTCAAGAGGTCAGCATTGGAGGTGAGAAGGACAAGGTTTTTATAGCTCAGAGGTAGAGGGTTTCCAAATTGGGGGGGAAAGGTTGGTGTGCAAAATAGGTGGAGTTACAGGAGCAGAATATAAGCATAACAAGTTAGTCATAATGACCTCCTAAAACAAAGACATGATTGCAAGGTAGTCTTAACAAGGTATTCCTAACAACAGGTAGTCATAGAAATCTTTTGAAACAAAGGTAGGGTTGTAAGATGGTTATAAACAACTTTTGAAACAAAGACCTGGTTGCTATTTCCTGGAACAGGCAGTGCAGAACCATTTATAGTTAAGGTTACATGTGGGGCATAGCCCAGTCCTTGAGAAACAAAGGTTTAATCATAAACAGGGATGAGCCTAGTTGGTCTTTACTATAAGATGGCTTTTGGGCCTAAGTTGGGGGCAGGATGGTCATCAAGATACAGGTAGGAAACATGGAAACCACATGCAGGCCTGCTTGCCATGAAAGAGGTGGAATCAAATGGACATGGACACTGTGGAAGCACCGAGCAAGACCACTGTCTCTGAGCTTCTCCAGCGACCTCACTCCATGTCTCAACTTGGATTTCTGTTAGAGAAAAAGTAATTACATAATGCAGCTTCATCTCTGGATGTATTGCTTCCGCATTAGATTAAATGCCAGGTCATTCAATTTTTTTTAAAAACACTCCTATAGCTTCTCATCTTCAGGTTGAGTAATTTGCGTGGACAGGTTCTTGTAGGAGCTTTGAATGATCAGCATGTGACTACATAGTTTGCACGATGATAAATGCTTAAGTGTATGAGACTTGTTGACTTATTTGTGTCTCACAGTGTACGGGCTATAGTAGCCTTCATTTTGAAAACAGGTGAAAAAAATCTGTCACAGAGAGTTTAAATAACTTAGCATTTCAGCAGGAAAGGTTTTTGAAAACCTAGAGAGACATTATTTGTCTAAAGTCCAGTGGACTTTCAACCTGCTTAGTTCTCAGATCATTCATTTAAAAGCTAACTCTTTATTGTTTGAGCCAATACAAACTAGCCAGTGGAGAAGCGTGGCCTGTGTGCCTCAGCCCCATTCTGGCCTTTGTAGAATGCTCCTTATGAAACTAAAAGACCGTTTGAAGCCTCCCTTCTGGTATTTTTTTTTTTTTTGACAGAAATTTTTATTGAAAGGTACTGTTGCTGGTATACGTAAGAACACAGTAAAGAAACCACCAAGGTGGCTGCTCCATGACTAATAAGAAGGTTTTAATTGTGGATAAGGGAGAGAGAACAACCAAAGGCATCTGAAGGAGTCCAGACCAGAGAGAGAACTTTCAGAAAGCTCCAAGACTGGGGTCATGAGGATCAAATATAACTATCTCCCCAAAACTCCCTAATGGTGGGTAGATCCAGGAGTATTCCCTTATAACCAAAGCTGTAAAATACATAGTTTGCTCAATCAATTTCACTTGTTTTTACAGACATGCTACATGCACTGTGATCTTAAGGAAATCTTTCTAATCTTTCTTTCCTTTTTGGTAATAATAAAACCATTATTTAAGCCTAATCTATTTGCAATAAAACCACTAGTTATTCATAAAATTATTTTTATGATAAATTTTCCCATATAAACTGTGGCTATTATGAATCCCGGAAGCATTTGACGAGGGACTTTCCAAAGTGTAGCCCATATGATGATGGCTCCTCGCTGAGTCCCTCTAAAATGGCAGACTGGGGATGGGAACCACTCACCTCAGATTGAGAGATTAAGGTTATTTCTCAGAAGTTTTAAATAAAGGACATAGCATTAAAATTCCCTAAAAGAAAGAAGGGGCTAGAGAGAGAGTTCAGAGGTTAAGAGCATGTGTTGCTCATGTAGAGGACTTGGGTTCCGTTCCCATCACCTACATGGAAGCTCACAACTAGAATCTACACACACACACACACACACACACACACACACACACACACACACATACACACAAGCATGTGCACAAGCAAAAGACCCGTATATATAAAATAAAAGTAAATAATTGTTTTTTTTTAACTTTTAAAAGTAAATCTATGCACACTTGGAAGAACAGTATGATGATTTTTAAATAATTACATTCTTACAGTTTGTGAAATTCTATTTTCTCAAACTATTTCAACTTGGCTATCAAGCAGCAATCTACTAGTCACACTCAAAGATTGTGAAACTATCCTAGTAAATGCCAATGCCCTGTCTGATCCTGAAGCAGACACCACTGTAGTTTCCTGTCATTTCCATCTATAACAATTAAAACGCTTCCTAAAATTTAAAACATACCTTAAGCAGCTTTATTTCAATTGAATATAAAAAGCCCTTCATGAATGCATCACAACACAATCGATATAAAACTGATTCCGCGAGAAAAAACAGGGCAGGAAGTTGATCACAATCAAAGGAAACGTGGTCCAGGGAGGCGTGGAGCATATTTAAAGCTTCTGAAACGTCAACAACATGAGATCGCATCACTGAAAAATTAATCTTGCCTTTTTGCATATTATACTTCCACCTTGCAGTTCACTATTTGTCCTTCAGATTCCCGGGTTCTGCTGTACCCATAAATGCTTTCCACCCTTCCTAGTGAGAGGCACCCCAAACCTCAGCCGGCCTAGTACCTGCTTCAATCAATAGAACCCGGAAGAAATGACAGCGGGTGATTTCCAAAGCCAAATCCCCAAAAGAAACACAGCCTCTACTTAAACCCCCGCCCCATGCCCCTCTCCTCTCTCTCTCTCCGTCTCTCTCCTTTTTCCCTTCTCCCAGACAGCAATGAGGCTGCTGGTTGGTAAACCACAAGACCTCCCTCCCACAAAATCTGTTTAACGTCCAATAGAGGTGGGCGTGCTGGGATGCGGAGCCATAAAAACAAGTTAAGTGAGCTCTCAGCCGGCATTACAAATCCCAATTCACATGGGAAATATCCTCTGGCCTTAGCAGTTAACATCCCCAAACTCATTTTATAAGGCGTACGCATAACATTTAGTTTAACGAGAGGAGGAATGCTATCCCCTTAAAAATAATGTTATTTAATTTCCTTTTTGATTGGATAGAGATTGCTTGAAAGGAGTCATGTAAGTGAGAAGTAATAAATGAAAAAAAAAGGTAGTGAACAACGCTTCTTGTTTTAAAGCAGAAAGAAAAAAAGCCAAGCCAATGGCCATTTGATTAATGTTTTATAAGTAAGAATATAAAGCCCAAAAACACCTTTATCTAGATACCTGCCATAGCTAGACTTATTCAAAGACAGTATACAGTGACTTTTAAATTAATTACCTATTTTGCAGAAAGATATAATGATTATACTGAGAAAAAGCTTTTAAAAAACTCTTTTGTAGCCAGGCGGTGGTGGCGCACGCCTTTAATCCCAGCACTCGAGAGGCAGAGCCAGGCGGATCTTTGTGAGTTCAAGGCCAGCCTGGGCTACCAAGTGAGTTCCAGGAAAGGAGCAAAGCTACACAGAGAAACCCTGTCTCAAAAAATAAATAAATAAATAAATAAATAAATAAATAAATAAATAAATAAATAAATAAATAAATAAATAAATAAAAACTTTTGTAACTAAAAAGTTTAATAGTCAGCCAGGTGGTGGTGGCGCATGCCTTTAATCCCAGCACTCGGGAGGCAGCGCCAGGCCGATCTCTGTGAGTTCCAGGCTAGCCCGGTCTACAGAGTGAGATCCAGGACAGGCATCAAAACTACACAGAGAAACCCTGTCTTGAAAAACCAAAAACCAAAAAAAAAAAAGTTTAATAGTCAAAGTCCTAAGCTCAGAATTACAGAGGAAACGTTCATAATTGAGACATCATGAGGTATTTTGATGGAGAATGGAGAATTTACAAAACTTACTTTAAGTTTACTAAAACTTTACTTTAAATTCTCAAGTCATCTCCGCAAATCTACAAACACTTGGGGTTCATCTGCAATTGGATCCACACATACCGTCTTGAATCTCCCCTTTGCACTGAGCCAGATAGATGACCTCTGCCCACGCAGTCGGAAGATGCACGTGCTTCCCAGAGCCCAGCATCTTGAGACCCAGCTTCCTCTGTGATGGAGAAGCAAATCATGAAAACAGCAAATGGAAATGTGCATCCCTTCGTTTGTTTGTTCGCTGGCTTTATTACTTCTTATTTATATTCTGAAAACCATTCTTCCATGCCAATGTTTTTTGATCAAAGTTAGAGAAAACTTTACATTTTTCTCTTATGGAGAAACTTAAATTTAATGAACATTAACATTTTAGCTCCATCTACTTACAAAGGTAGTTGTCTGCACCCACATCTTTTTTTTTTTTTTTTTTTTTTTGGTTTTTGGTTTTTGGTTTTTCAAGATAGGGTTTCTCTGTGTAGCTTTGGAGCCTATCCCGGAACTCGCTCTGTAGCCCCAGGCTGGCCTCGAACTCACAGCGATCCGCCTGGCTCTGCCTCCCGAGTGCTGGGATTAAAGGCGTGCGCCACCACCGCCCGGCTATTTTTTTTTTTCAATATTATATAGCAAGTAAGCATTTATCAACTACAAAATGAAGTTTGCATACGGAGCAACCAGGGAACTGACCCTTACCTTACACCTAATGAGTAGTCTTCTAGCTTGTTCCAACAATTCTTCCTTTTCTGCTGGAGTCTGTGGGTGGTTAAATTTCAATATGAACTCTTTGGTGATTGAAAATGATGGCCTGTACAGAAAAACAATAATTATAGCTATCACCTTCAAATTTTAATTAATCATCTTCTAGTAGGTAAGCATAACCATGCTCTAGGAAAAGTACTTACTTTTTTAATTTTAATGTTTTACATATAAACAAGAGCAGTAGCATCAGAGGAGCCTGAGCAGATCGCCCAGACCTACTGAGAAACAAATTCTCATTTCCAAAGGTATTCGTCTTGTGAAAAACTTCCCTGAAATGGTTGCCAGCAGTCTTTCGGATATTTTCTTCATAGGTAAAATCGAGCACAGCTTCAAGTATGCTGAAGGCTGATTTATCTCCTCACATAAATCAGTGTTGTTCCCATGTAAGCTAAATCTACATTCCCTCCGTGTGGATTCATTACAACTGTGACCACAGGGAAGTGTCGAGGGAGAAAAGATGGGGCAAAGTCAGCTAGAGAGGGCGCAGTGATGCAGCGTGAGGGAGATGCCATCAGGGCTTCCGCAAGAAGAGTGGCAGGCCTTAGGGCCCCTCACAAGATTCTCCTCAGGATCTGCTCAGAGCTGAAGTGGAGGAAGTGGAGCCCATCTACAGGGACAGCCACATATGTGGTTAGACAGGAGATAACGGTGGTTCAGACCAGGACAGCACCGAGGCAAGTAAAGAGAATAGACTGGATGATGTATATGTACGCTTTACCTTAGACTGACCAAGGAGTTGTTGATTAGGCTTAAAGAAGGGAGTCGTGATTCAACCGACTCACTGAAAGGACAGAATGGCTACTTCCTGAAGTGATGAAAACAGCTAGAGGTACATATTCCATGTAAGGGTAGAGAAGAAGTTCCGTGTCGGACAGGTTTTGAGACGACAACAGTCAGACGAATAGAGATGGGAGAGTAAGCATGTGGGTACGGAAACTTCAATGACAGGTGGAAGACTCAAATTAGATACGTCTACTTCGGCATCATCGATACACAACAATGTTACGGGATATTTGTTCACACTGGGTGAAGATGTATCTATGTTTTGCCTCACCTGCCTAAGGTACCTGATTGGCTTAACAAAGAGCTGAATGGCCAATAGCTAAGCAGGAGAGACTAGGCAGGACTTCCAGGCAGAAAGAGGAACTGAGGGTTAGAATCTGGTGCAGCAGGCTATCACCAGTGAGACACAGGACGTTCAGAATGGAGGAGAGGTAAAGAAGCATGTGATAGAACGTAGATTAACATAAACAGGTTAAGTTATAAGAGCTAGTTGGGAATAAGCCTAAGCTAAAGGCCAAGCTTTCATAATTAATAATAAGTCTCCATGTCATTATTTGGGGGGATTGTGGTCCCCAAGAGCAAGTCTGACAAGAAAGTCCTCCCACATATCAATCCTTAGCCTTATAAAGGAGAAGGGCCTCGTGCAGAAAGGTAAGAATTATTTTCAAGAGAAGTAGGAGGGGAAAGTTGAGGTCTTCTAAAGACAATGAGTACAGCATTGATGAACTCCAGGGGACTGAAGGTGGCTGTGGACTCAGCGGCTATCAAAACAACAGTGAGGTTAAGTCAGGCATGTTAGCATTTGTGAGTCAGAGGCCAGAACAGGCTACAAAGCAAATTCCAGGCCAGGGAGGGCTGCATGCTGAGATTTCCTCCCACCAATCTCAAAAAAATCAGGAAACCACTAGGAAGTTGGTAAATTCAATGAAATATATCTTTTGCAGTGAAATAATTGTTGGGATTGTGTTTCTAAGAAAGATCTGGAAAAATAGAAAGATGTTTATTTATGGTTTACTGTATTCAGAATCTACTAAATTAATTGTTCTGTGGTGTGTAGAGAAAATGAATAAAAATCTAATTTCCCACTGAATAAATTATAATCCATCTAGCAGGAAGATATGCCAAAAAATAATGGCAATGTCACACAGTCTCTGAGTGAGCAGAGATAATAAGACACTCCGTAAACTGGAACTGCACACAAGTCACTTGGAGAAGAGTTAACGAACTAACCATTTCTGTGACACCATCCTAAGCATCCCCTGTACCAGGCACTAAAATGTGCATCAAGGATACAGAGGTGGGAAGGAAGGAGCGCTCAGAACAATATGGGAGAAACTGAAGGGTTCGGACTCACGTAGTCCACCAGAGTTGTTGTTGTGAATGAGTAACTCCATGTTTGACTTTCTTTTCCCCATTCCACTTTTTATTTATGAAAGAGCTGTTAATTAGACATGGTGAAGACAGGCTTGAAGCTCTTTTCTCATTGCCATCTGGGATGGCACAGGGTTTTTTCCTGTGTGTGTGTGTGTGTGTGTGTGTGTGTGTGTGTGTGTTTATTTGTTTGTTTTGTTTTTCTTGGGGCTTTTTATTTGTTTTGGTGTGTTATGTTTATTGTTTTAAATCTACTGGGAGCATCTACAGAAGAACCCTAAATTGATTTAACTTTCCAACTTATACAAAATACTGTGGAAGTCAGAGGTAAAGGTAGTCCCTTTGCCTATTTTTATGTTCTCACTAAAAGTTGGTTTTTAAAGTATGAACATAAGTGTGTTGTTGACGGCAAACCAAACATGTACCGGTCCACCAGCACCCAAACAGCCATCAGGAGCAGCCAAGGCCAGTGGTTAGTGCACATCTCCACATTCCTTTCCTATATTGACAGCATAAATTCACTTATGTATAGTTTCCCACAACCTCAGAATCCTTCACATATAACTAAAAGGAAGTTTACAGATATAAATACCTACATAGAAAATAGCAAAGATCCAGCCAAGCATGATGGTACATGCTCTTAATCCCACAACCTGGAAAGAGGCAGGTAATAGCAGGTTCCAGTCCAGCCAAGAAAAAGAAGGAGGAGGCACAAATTAATTAATTTTACATCTAAAGGAATAGAAGAAGTATGACTGCACACTTAGCAGAAAAAGAAAATAATAAAGATTGGAATGGCAATAAGTCAGAGAAATAAACACAAAAGTCAGAAAAAATGAGTTATTTTGAAAAACTAAACACAATTAACAAACTCTTAGGTTAGCCAAGAAAGAAGAGAACTCAAGTAAATAGAATAGTATATAAAGGAGATATTAAAATATTTCTGAAATACAAATGCCAGAGATTATGATAATGGAATATTAATAAATTAGCTATTAAAATGCATAAATTCCTTAGAAACATACAAAAACTGCCAAAACTGAGGAAATAGAATCAAGAGGTAGAAGGGCTGAACAGAACAATAACAAATAAGGAGAGCAGATTATTGATTAAAATGTTCGCAAGGAAAGAAATCAGGATCAGATGTCCCCATAAACAATCCAGTCAAACATTCCAAGACTGACAGACCGCTCTTTAACACGTTAAGAATATAGTCAAATGAGCACTTTCTAACTCTGGATATCCAAACCGTGCAAATACTAAAAGAAATTAAACATGCAGGGCATTCCCTGGTTTGCATAAATTAAAAATACCTTTAGAAATTACGAGCACACTCCCTACCCAGACTTCTCACGCCCTCACTACCCATTCTATGCCTCCTCCACTTCTGACAAGCACTTCAGTACTCTTGGTTCTTTTCCTGGAGGAGTGACCCAGACCTTCGTTCCTGATTGCTCTGTGCCCTCTGTCATCCTGCCTCGATTAGGGTGTCACATTGACTTTAATCACAGGACATGGCAACACGAAGGGACATCCTGAAGAATATCTTGCACTCTAGACATAATCTTTCTTATCTCCATTATAGAAAATAATCCAATTTTCCCATGGTAATCTGGATCAATCACTCCTCCTAACACTATTATTCCATTCTTAGCCTGCTGGCTTAAGGGCATCAGAAGTCCAAATTGACCAGGGGGATGTCTGACCTCCAGTTCAACGGAATATTTATTGTGGCAGGATCTCTCGCCATTCTGGAACTAAAACTTCTAGGCCAGCAGAACTGAAGTTGCAGAAACAGTAAGTGAATGTTTTCCTAGTGGGTTACTAGGGGAGATAGTGAGTGGAACTATTCCCTTCTCTACCCTGAACTCATGAATCCAGCTATGGGAGAAACCATACCATACATTGGATGTTGATTTTAAGAAACATGTTGTCTTCTGGAGATCCCTGTTCCAGCCTCCAGGCTACTGTCACTGGTACTATGTCTTCAAAAGTCTATCTCATCATTCTATCAGGGAGCTGCTTCA
>CABHPH010000310.1:0-66305 GCA_902168325.1 Peromyscus nudipes | reverse complement strand
GGGATATATCTGGCAATATTGTTTCAAGGCATTTTGATGGCTTTTAGAATTTTAGAGGGTGTTTATGTCCAGAAGCTATGCGTGTCTCATTTATAATAGATTCTCATGAAAATACAATGTCTTTATGTTTGAATAATAAGAAAACATAAGACTGAAAAGCATAGATCTTTGTTTCATTGGTTTGCTGTTGGTACCATACATCATGAGTGGGGAAGTTGGCTGTTCTCAGGACATGCTGAGAATACTGATTACTAAATTGGGTCAATGAAAAAATTACAGAAATTTTCAAAGTTGGTATTTCCTGTTTCTAAATATTCTTGGGGCGGAGGCTGGTAAGATGGCAAAGCCGTGAGGGTACTTGCCACCAAGCTTGATGATCTGAGTTTAATACCCAGATCCCACATGGTAGAAGGAAAGAACCTACTCCAGTAAGCTGTTCTCTGGCCTCCATACATGTACTGTAGTACACTTGCACACACATGGGTATACAGGGGCACTTATGTGCATGCACACACACATAAAATAAATAAAGGTTTAAATTATTCTTTTGTATTTCAACTTTAACTGTTGCTCATGGTATTATCTGTGTGCAATGAAAAATACCAGTTTTGAAGTTACACAGGCAACTCTCTCTTGAGGAGCCTGTGTCCATGTTTTGGATATACATTGGCAGCTTGTCAGTTTTTCAGTTGTTTTCAACATGCTGTAGTTTGCTTATTTGTTTGAAGACAGAACCTCTGGCTGTCCCAGGCTAGCCTCAAATTCACTATGTAGCCAAAGACAACCTTGATATTATAATCCTCCTGACTCCACCTCCCTAGGGCTGGGATTACAGCCGTGTATCACCACAACCAGTTTATGTGGTGCTGGGGTTGGAACACAGAGCTTCGTGAACACTGGGCAACTGAGCTCTATCACCAGCCCATACTGCTCTTTTTCTAAGTGTCCCCTTTCCCTTAAAGCCTGTGCTTAATCAAAGGACCAGTTTGAAAGACATTTGGGGACAAGTCACACCAGTGCATGATTCCAGGTTCTTAATTTAAAGTCTGAAATAAAAATGTCTCAAAGAATACACAAACTTGGGAGGAAGTTTAGGGTATGGAAAAGAAATAAAATATTTCTTTTGTTGAAGAAGGAGGAAGAAGAGGAAGAGGAGGAAGGAGAGAGGGAGGAGGGAGAAAAGGAGGAGGAAGAAGAAGGAAAGAAGAAGGAGGCAGGGAATTGTAAGCACCATGTGGCTCCTAGGAAGTTACTAATAAATACCTTACAAGAAAAGCTTGCAAAATGCTTTCACACATCACTCACAGCAACTGCACAGTGCACAGAATACCTTCTACTACAGTTGAGAAGAGAGCTCTCAGGGGCTGGGTCACCTGCACATGGTTACAGGGCTAGCCGCCAAGCAGCAGAACAGGTGTACAACCTGTGACATGCTCATTGCTATCATGGTCACCACCGTCCTCACTCCAGATCACCACACATCTAAGCACTAGCTCGCTGTATGATTTTAGTATTAATGCAAAGCAGACGCTCACCTAACCCAGGTGACTTTATGTTCTGCTCGGTCACTTGAAATAGCTGTGTCCGTGTGGTTACAAGTTGCCTGGTTTTATAGTATGTTCTTCAAGCTTTTGTATTTTTGTTATTTATTTGTTTATATTGAAGATTTTTGTTTTGTTTTGTTTTGTTTTTGCTTTTGTTTTGAGACAAGGCCACAGATAGCCCAGGCTAGCCTCAAATGAGCTATATAGCTCAGGCTGCCCCAAATTTGTAATCCTCTTGACTCTACCTCCCAGTGTTTGGGAAGGATGCATGGGAGGAAGGGATATGGCTACCTGTGCATGTCTGTGTGTGTGAAGGAGGAAAGAAGACAGCTCAGTAAAGAACACCCTCCTGCTCCTCAAAGCCAGCCCAGGAATTTGTTTTCTCTTGTGAACTGGCTTTGAGGACAGTTCCATGGCAGAAGAAAAGAGAAGGAAGAAGAAGAGGAAGAGGAGGAAGGAGAGGGGGAGGAGGGAGAAAAGGAGGAGGAAGAAGAAGGAAAGAAGAAGGAGGAGGAGGAAGAGAAGAGGAAGAGGAAGAAGAGGAAGCAGCAGCAGCAGCAGCAGCAGCTCTCCTGATACATTTAAGCAAGGTAAAATTCATAAAATAAATATTATCACCTTCTGGACACCAGGCACTGGCCTATGTACTAGGAATACGAAGACGAGTCAGCTACAAAACATGCTTTCTTTTCTTTTAATTCTGAGACAGGGTCTCACTGTGTGGTTCAGGCTTGGCTTTGAATTCTTGATCCTCATTTCCTAGCCTTCCAAGTACTGAGATTACAAATATACTACCATTCCATGACTGGGTGGGAAGATAACATGTTGAATGTTTATATGAACGCATCAAATTAGAGCTTCAAAGAAAAGCTAAGGAAAGTTATACTTGACATTGACATGCCACCTCATGTAAATGATCAAGTTACAGTAGGTGGAGAAGCCATGCACTGTTTCAAAGATAAACTTTTCAATCTTTTCATGAATAGCTAAGGATGAGTAAAGTGGGGAGGGGTGCTCTCTTGATGCATGCCTCTCACTTAGAAAAACATCAGACTTGTAACATGGTTGCTTTCAGGGATCTGGGCCATAAAGCAAGACTGGGCATGTTTGGGCATGCATGCTCCCTTCTGTGACAGCTCTCGTTTATTTTTAAAGAATTTTTAAAATAATACGTATTTATTTGCAGAATTTGGTTCTCTCCTTCTACCCCAGAGTAACACACTTGCATTGTTAGACTTGGTGGCAAGCACCATTACCCACTGGGCCTTCGGACAGGTTCTGGATCTTTCTCATATTGAGAAATAGCAATTCAGAGAGGGATGCAGAAAGGGATCAAAAGGCAGAAAATGCATGGCAAATAAGCTTTGGATCAAGCAATTTAAAAGGCTGATCTGTTTTGCATAACATCTGAGAACAAGATGAATCAGCTTGTACTGAAATGACAGTTGAAGAAACACTTGCTGCTATCCAAAACACAAGACGAAAAATTTGATTCCTGGGGCTTAGACCAGAGGCAGGAAAGACATACATACATACACACACACACATACATACATACACACACACATACATACATGCATGCATGCATGCATGCATGCATACATATATAATATGTATAGTAAAACAGCCAGCACCAAATGAGCATCATCTCCAAGTGCCATCAGATGATCCCTCCTCTAAAGGAAAATCTTTCCAGCAACTAAAATCTACCCACGACTGATAGCTGCCCAATTCGCTACAGGAAAGAAAATGGGGAGGGGGGTGTCTCCATGTGCTAATGACTTTGAAGGACTAAGATAGTGCATGAATGCAGCTGTGGGTGATTAGGTCTTTGGACTGTTTCTACTCATCTAAATTTATCAGAGAGCTTTAAACTAGAGGGAATAATGTTCCATTTATAGGCATTTTAATTTTAAAAAGCTGGGTGCCAACACAAAAAAACACAGAACTCACCTCAAAGGGAGCAAAAGATCACTTATCCTAGAGCCAAATATGAGTGACCCTTGCCCCCGGAACACATATTCAGGCTGCCCCAAATGCCATGTTCTAAGATGGAAACCATTTCATGAAGCTTTTATAATCACAGAACAAAAGAAAAAAATCACTGATGAAGGCACTTTTTAAAATCACTAGTGGAAACAAGGTCCTCCCCGCTTTGGGTTTCAGTAGCCATCTCATGACTTTCTCAGCACTGGGGTTGGTGGACGCTTGTGGTCAGTTAACACATCCCCAAAGGTTTCATGTGATTGAGTCATGAAGACGTTAGGTCAGACCCAAAGGTTTGCAAGAGGTTATCAAGGGACCTACGAAAACTCAGTTATTTAGCTCTGGTCCTGCAACTTTCCTACTCTCCCAAATCCCAAAATTCCCATCTGGCCTGTGCAATCTCGACCAAAGGTTATGTTTGTTGGTCTGTTCATTTTTGTTTTGTTTAGGGAAAATTCAGTTGATACCAGCATTAAGCTGTCATAAATGACAACATACTGAGAGTTCAAGCTTTTCTGTAAGGAAGTCCACTCTTAAGTCACACCTGAATTCCTAACTCACCAGACAGGTTTCCTGAAGCTTCCCTATTGGGTATGTTCTTAAGAAAGCCTCAAGAGTTTCATTAGATTTTCAATTGGATCATAACTCCAAGTCTTTCATCATAGAGAAACATCATTTCTAATTTGCAGCTTTTCTTAGATATGTAGACATTTGGAATTTCCTCTTTGTGTGAGCATAAGGAAGTGAATGCTGTCTCCCCGCCTCTACTACACATGTGAACTAGAATGCTAGACATGTGTAAGCACATGCCTGTGGTAGGTGCATGCATTTATATGAATAAATTTAAAATAAATGTAGACGTGCATGTCACACAAAAGCACCATACTTGATTTTATGGCAGTTGGCAGGGGCCCCAATAACTGAACACATCTTGTAAGTGGAGGCTGTGCTCCATTGGTCTGCTCCTAGAATCACCTTGCCTGGCATGGATTAGTTGTTCAGCAAGATAACTGTTGAAACTATTTCCCTTCCAGTAGACTCAGACTCATTCCAATCACCTATCTTTAAGGAAAAAATTGTCCATGATACTCTGATGATACCCCCAGAAACAGCTGAGAACCTGGATTTTGGAAATTTAACCCTGAACTTTATTGAAATGTAGTCATAAAATATACTCTGGTTCCATCTTTTTTCCTACAAGTTTCATAATTTCATTTTTCTTTACTGCTGAATAAAAATTCATTGTATCCACGTGCCTTGTTTTCCTTACTCATTCATCAGTCAATGGACATATAGGCTGCTTCTATTTCTTAATCATGGTGTATATACCTGGTGGTAACCCTGGCTCAGAAAGCCAAACACCCATTGCTTGTTCTTACTCATACGTGGATCATAGCTTTGAATTTTAAAACACTTATATTTAACTTGGAATCGAGACCTGCCTGCTAAACATGGACCACGGGTGGCAGCTGGGGAGGCGGCTTGAAGAGAGGATGGTAGGACTCATAAGATATGCAGGTACAGAGAGGGAATACTGTGGGTGGCCAGCTTTAAATGGGGATGGCTGAAAAGGATGGGATAGAGAAACAGGTGGAGGCATGGGTTAACCAAAACGAAGCCCGTATGAAAAAGTTACCAGGCGGTGGTGGCGCACGCCTTTAATCCCAGCACTCAGGAGGCAGAGGCAAGGTGGATCTTTGTGAGTTCGAGGCCAGCCTGGTCTACAGAGCAAGTTCCAGGATAGGCTCCAAAAGCTACACAGAGAAACCTTGTCTCAAAAAACAAAAAAACAAAAAAAAAAGAAAAGAAAAGAAAAGAAAAGAAAAGAAAAAGTCATATGGAATGGAAACCTACTTTGTAAAATAATTTTTAAATATATTTTTAAAAATAGTTTGAACAGCCCGGTGGTGGTGGCACACACCTTTAATCCCAGCACTCAGGAGGCAGAGCCAGGCGGATCTCTGTGAGTTCGAGGCCAGCCTGGGATACCAAGTGAGTTCCAGGAAAGGCGCAAAGCTACACAGAGAAACCCTGTCTTGAAAAAACCAAAAAAAAAAAAAAATAGTTTGAACAGAGGTGGATAATACTAACCCCAGAAGTCACTGGATTTTTAAATAAAAATCCCAGTGGAAGGTGCTATTTTAGAGTATTATTTTAAGGTATTGTTATTTTTGTTTACGTTGCATTTGTTTAACTCTGTGAACCTGTGTTACTTTGCCTGTCTAAAACACCTGATGGTCTAATAAAGATTTGAACAGACAATATCGAGGCAAAAGTAAGGATAGGCAGGGCTGGCAGGCAGAGAGAATTATAGAGGGAGAAATCTGGGAGAAGAGATCTAGAAGCCAGAGGAGGACTCCAGGGGACAGCCACTCGGCTACACAGCAAGCCACAGAGTAAGAGTAAGATTTATAGAAGTAAGAGAATGGGAAAAGCCCAGAGGCAAAAGGTAGATGGGTTAACTTAAGAAAAGCTGGCTAGAAACTAAGTCAAGCCAAGGTCAGGTATTTATAATTAAGAATAAGCCTCTATGTGTAATTTGTTAGGGAGCTGGGTGGCAGGGCCCCCCAAAAGAGTAAAAAGAACCAATAACATCAACGTGCAGGATACCTCCTTATGAGTTGTTGGCCAAGGAGTTCCCAGAGGCCTGCAAAACAATAAGGTTATAGCTCTTGGTTGTCACCGGAACTGGACAGCAAAACTCTGTTGCTGAAGATACCCTTTGAGGAATCAAGCTAGAACTGAGTTGGATGCTTCCTCCCTGCTGGCTAGCTTACACAGTGTCAGAAGTTGCTATTCAGGAAACCAGAGGGGAAAAGTCATCAGCTGTAGTGTGTCATGCTCCAATACTAACCTGCAGGGCAACATGTGCCCCATGGTGTAAGAGTGGATGGCTGCTGTGTGAATAGTCTATGCATTCTGATTGGATCTGAGGCCTACTCCTCAGGAAGGGGACCACAATAGAAGTGATTCTACGAACCTGTCAAAGGCCTATGGCTAGCAAAGCCATAGGCCCCAGGAGTGTTTTGACACGTTGACAAACTGCCTTCTAAATAATTATATTTATGCCCATTGAGTAGTTCTGCCCTCAGCTTTGGTCAGAAAAGCTCATTTTTGCAGCAACCAACAATGAATGCAAACTCATGGCTGGTCAAGGTGCTGAGAATAATTGATTGGTCAGCTCCCCCAATAACATCCACATCATCTTTTGTGATATGGAGAACATCCAGGAAGAGGGAAAATTAAAAATGTAAGAACTGGATGATGGGGGAAGGGCAATAAAACCCTGTCTTCTGGGCATTGACAAGGCCATTACATTCATGACTCCATAGCTGCAGCTGTCTTCACAGGGCCTGAACACATTGGACCTATCAATATTTCACCCACGGATGCCAGAGGGAGTCATGGGCCTAGCCCCTCTATGGAGAGCAGTTGACGGCTGCAAGATAAGAGGGAGTCGTCTTCAATGATGTAGCCATTGGTGAGTTACCCCTGATCCAGTAGGTAGCTTCACGCCCATACCCACGCAGGAGACCCTGGCTAAAATCAGCGGATCACAAAACAAGAAAAACGACAAAATAAATAAATAATAGCAAATCAGAAAGATACGATCAGGGGAGGATGATCTGTTGAGGGGAGGCAGTGATAGTGGAAAGGAAATCAGACGGGGAAGCAGGGTGAGTGTGACCAGGAAGTAATATGCCTGCGATATGGCCAAAGAATAAGATAATTTAAAAAAATGCATTTTTTTTACAGTTCTTTCACTCAATATATTTCACTGAGAAATTTACTCAGAGTGGGGAGGAGTTTGGAGGTCTGCCATATAATTCACCATCCATGGTCCAGATGTCAATTTTCAATATGTAAATTCTCTATAAAAAGTGAATAGCAGAAACTGATTTCTCATGAGATCTGGCAGTAGGAAGAAAAAAAATTCCCAAGAAGGGGTTCCTCTGCAAAGAAAAATTGCCCTTATTTCAGAAAGTTCCTAACATCTGGTCGGGCTCTCGCTTCTAACCTCTCACACTCCTCATGTGGCTGCTCCGCTATGGCCTCCTTGCCCTTTTCTGAGGGAACATAAAGAATCAAACACAAAGAAATTTAACCTACTTTATCAAATCTATGTCAAAATTTAAAAATGATGAACCGTAAACTTGAAAGAGAACTGGAACTGGCAGTTCAGTCTCCTCAAAGGCAAGAAGGCTGAGACTTATGGAAGTTGCCCAACCGACGCTCAACTAACGGAATGAGATCAGCAGTTTAAAAATAATGCGAAGGATTAATTTCCCCATAGTATTGCATTACTGTTACTGTAAATTACGTAACACACCAGAAAATTCTTTTCCCAGTGACAACTCTTTCAAGGTCACTCATCTGTTCTCTTTGACCTGACAAATCAAGGCCCCAATTGTATGTGACCTGTTGTCTGCCCAATTTAGCATACATCACTAGAGAAGAAGTCCTTTCCTAATGATTTTGGTTTTCGTAAACCAGAAAATTCTGATTGATCCTCCAATAACTACACCAGTTTTGACAAAAATTCTACCAGAACTCGCAAACAGAGAGATCTTGGGATGGAAGAGATGTAGAAGGGCAGGAGGAAACAGAAACGGGAACACTGTCAGCTCAGGGTGGGGGGTCGGGTAGGCTCTGCTTTTATTATTAGTGATGGAGAGCACACATGCTCTGCCATGCTGTCTACTGGTCATCCTTGTCGGCTAAACGAACGAACAGAATTGTAGAGGCCGGACATGATGGAAATGCGTGATTTGGATCAGAGAGATGGGATGGTGTATGATACGTAGGATAATCACACCAGTCTAACACAGAAGGCTTAATTGAAGAAATATCAGAAGCTTCGGTGAGGTGGCTCATGTCTGTAAAGCCAGTACTCATTAGGCAAAGGAAAGAGGATCACCACGAGTTCACGGTCAACTCGTTCTACACAGTGAGATTCAAGCTGGCCAGGATCTGTTTAGCAAGATGCTGTCCCAAAAGAAGAAAAAAGAAAATTATTGGGAGGCAGCTGGTGCCCTGCTCTGAACTTTCACAGTGCCTGCTCAACTGACTCCACTACACCTTACCACACAGTTCTGTGAATGGGCTTTGCCTGTCTGTCTCCTCCTTAAGAGGTGAATTCTGCCCTGAGGGTAAGGACCGTGGTCTCCATTTTCATACTCAAAGTTCAGCACAGGGAACAAACAAGATGTCAATCAAGCTACTAAATGCATGAATTAATCAATTTATGATATCTTGTTATAACGCTCACAAACCTACAAATGCCATACTATGACATCTGGATGTCAAGCTAAGTACTGTCAATTTCATCTTGAAGCTAACAGATTATCAATTAAAATACTGGACATGATCTAAAGATGAGATCAGAATGCCAATGCCATGGCTCAGGTAAGAGCTGGAAGGCCGAGAAGGTGGCAGAGGCAGAAGAAACGGACTTGAATGTGGATGCTACTCCTCTCATCCATGTGAGCACTGAAATGGATGCTGTGTCCTGAAACCCACTGACATTCTGCTTCTATTGATCTATTTCCAGCTGCTGTCTGCATCATTAAAATATCTGCATCCGCTCGGAGTCCAAAGTGCTTTTGACCTTTACCTTCCGTAGCTAGACCTTTTAGTCTGAAGGGTTGTCACCCGGGGTGTGTTTACACCGATTACCATCGTATCTTTGAAGTCTGACAAGCACACGATGATGTGATTCAGAGGGAGAAAGAAAAGCACCCTGCCTCTTACCTTGATGACTTCCAACAATTCTGTCAGCAAATGCATCAACGGATATGGAGAAACAAATTACAGAAGCAGATCTTGTCTTAGCGTGAGAAACCAGACTGTTCCGACATTAACTCAACTTGAAATTTTGAAAAGGAAAATAGACATAGATCGTGAATATGGGGATTGTTCTTAAGGAGCCTTAGGTGGAGGGAGTATTTTTTTCATTGTTATCTTAGCTTGTTTCTTATCTTTCTTTTTGTGGTGCTTCGGATTAAACCTAGAGCCTTAGGCAAGCTGAAGAAGAACTCCAGCTCTGTCTACACCCATGAGAGCAGGTCCACTAAGTTACTCAGCCTAGCCTTAAGCTCACTCTACAGCCTAGCTAGGTCTTAAATTTGAGATCCTCTGGCCTCAGCCTTGGAGGGAGACTTTTTTAAACCTGTACAATAACTTCTTTGCCCTTTATGAGGAGTATTTCCAAGAACAACAACCATCTACCCTAAAGCTGACCATATAAGAACACGGTGAGCAAGGTTTACACCTCTACCCAAAGTTTCAGAACAAAGGAGGCCATCAGCCTCACCTCACACATGTTTACCTTTGAGGTTAACGGTCTTCCTATCTCTAAGTTCTGAGAAAGAGAAGGAGCTTTTCTAGAAAAACCACCGCACGTCAGCTGGTGCTCAGACTGAGACATGCTAGGGACAGAATTCAACTTTTTTAGATTTACTTATTTTATTGTGTGTGTGTGTGTGATGTTCTCCCTGCATGTACATATGTACACCATATGCATGCCCGGCACCCTCAGAGGTCAGAAAAGGGCATAAGATTCCCCTCCAGCTGGAATTATGGATCATTGTGAACCACCATGTGGGTGCTCGGAACCAAACTCAGGTCCTCTGCAGGGGCAACAAGTGCTCTTAACTGCTGAGCCATCTCTCCAGCCCGAGCTACACTTTTCACGAATGATATTCAGTCCTCATGACAAATTTATTTATTTGAGAATTGTGTTCAGCTGCCAGCGGCGGAGATTCAGAAGGCAATGGCTTAAGCAAGTGCCCGGCAAGAAGTCCAACAGTGACCATCCAGGGGCATTACAGCAATGTCATGAAGTCATCAGGGACTGATCTGCCAGGCCATTCTTCGTGGGCAGAGAAACACTGAGTCTTGGTGAGATTTATTCAAGGAAAATGTTACCATGAGAACTGCCCATGCCTTGGGGGGCTCTTGGTCTTGTTAAAAAAAATAATAATTTTAAAACAGATTCAGAAGAAAGTATTGAGAATAATTTTATTATCGTTTTAGAGAAAAACAACAGGGCAGGCAAACTGTAAGTCTTGGCAGCAACTAGGAAAGGGTGATGAAGAAGAGGACCTGTGAAGTCTCTCCGCATGTTCTTCCTCCTGCTAACTTTGAACAGAGGTCTGTCTGGCTCCAAGGTAAGGACAAGGGTGTTGGGATCCTGTATTCACAGAGAACTGACAGGGAGTTAAGCTTGGCCATATTTACTTCCAACCACATGGCCACAGGCCATAAACACACAGGAAAATAACCCAGGTCCAGCCTAAGGGAAATGAGCCTGGGAGAGGAAGACAAGGATTTTTCTTTCCCTTAAGCAGATAGAGCACCAAGGCAAGGAGCTTACAGACCTAGTACAGGGCTGAGATAGTCTGGAGACTGACCTCCCTGAGAGGAGTCTTAGCCAAAGGGTACATATTAGAGATGTGAGCCACCAGAAGCTAGCCTGAATAGCAGAACATGATACGGTCACCTACTGTGCCCTCATGGAAATATCTGTAAATTCTTGTATAAGCCACCAGGGAAGTTGGGAGCCCGCACTGGGTACCACAAGTTACTGGGGAAACTAGGGAACCCTTTTAAGATTCTTTTAGGTTAATTTAAAGATTATTTTAGTCTTTGGTAACAAAAGGATGCCAGGTCCAGCCTCCTTTTTTTTTTTTTTTCAGTTCTCAGAGTGCCTCATTAATTCAGGTGAGGGTCACAAGTATAAGGTGTCACGTGAGGCTTTGGGTTGCTTCTGGATGTGTCCCATCAAGGGCAGCGTCTTCCAATTCAATCCCTGAATGTCAACAGAGACAAGAATGTGCAATCAAGAGACCTGCCAGAACGAATAGCCGTCAGCTTCCTCTTTCTGTCATGCTGTGAAAGTCTGCTGGCATTTCCTTTTTTTAAAAAAGCTCTAATAGTTGCCCTGTGAGACGTTCAGCATTTATTCACCACAAAGTTCTGTGTGCCTCCCACTGCAGGTGCTGTGATTCTGATATCTAATTCTTATCACAGCCCGACAAGGTAGGGATTTTTCTTCTCGGTTTAAAGAGGAGGAGGCTCAGACAGTTTGCATGATGGATCCAAAAATCACGGCGCCTATAAAAAGGTGTTGGGATACAAATCTAGTCCAACCCTTACTTGAATAAAATGTATGTAGAAGATGCAAGAGTCTAGCCTGGGTAGCGAAATGCCACTCCACCTCCCTAGCTGTGGTGGTTTAAAGGAGAAATGTCCCCCACAGTCTCAGATGTTTAGGAGGAAGTGTGTCACGGAGGCACCTCTGAGTTCTACACTAGTATGCAGTGTGGGTGTAGGACCAGGCTCAATATGGTAACATTTGCTTGCTTATTTTCTGTTTCCTTGTGTTTATCTAACTACCACAATACCTTTGTAAAAGTTCCCATTCATGTATTTTCCTTGGCTCTTTACATCGCTCCAGTCTATTTTGTTCTTATTCAAGTATAGAAAAAACCCTTGGTCAGGAGAACTCTGCTAACTAAAAAAAAAAAAAAAAAAATTACTAATAACACCATAGTTTTAAGTCAGAGAAATTGGTGTACTTAATTTGGAAAGCACAAAGGGAGTCCTATGTCCCCAGAAGTGAGGTCAAGGGGGCTCAGAATGCTTGCTGGAGAAGCTGAGTTAGCTAGGAACCTGCCCTGGCCAGAGTCTTGGGCCTGCCAAGCTCGTCCAGGTCCAGACTAAACAGATGGGGAGAGCAGAAAAATGTTAGAGCTTGGGCAAGCATCACTGCAAAGGGCGTAATGAAAAAGAAGGAGCCAATCAGATGCAAAGCCTTAACAATCCTGGCAAGGAAGACATGGGGTGAACAGTAGGTTCAGAACCCCCTCTGAATGGAAGACCCACATAATCAAAGAGCTTTAGAAGGTACAGAGAAAGCATCAACTCGAGGTAGCAGCCTAGACCATTCCCTAAAAGCTGAGTGTGCCCCTGTACCTCCTTATCAGGCGCCATCTTTAAACAGAGCACCCACAGTTTACCTTGGCATTTTCCCGCAGCTGGATCTTGTACTGTTTGGTTCTGCAGTCAATGCAGTCAAGATAGAAACTACATTTTCTTGATGTTTTTCCCATAAATGGCTCTAAGTTAGCGCTGACCAAGGACAGAAATTAAGTAGACATTATTCTCTCAAGGTCTATCAGAATGATGGACGGCTACTCATCAGGTTCCAGGATCCCGAGCTCTCCTCTGCTTCCTGTCCCTATTCTTCTTCCCAACTCCCAGCTTTGCTGCTTAGCAGAGGCCTCGTGGCCACCACTAGGGCCTAGCTGCAGATCCATAGAGATACATAGAATCAATAACTTCTCATAGACTTTCCATGACCTTCCTCCTGAAGTCCCCATTTCAGGGAGCATCACATTTCTACTGGACAGAGTTATTCTGACATCTTCTAAGATCAATTCCCTCAAAGCAGAGGTCTTTGCTCCTACGTCAGTGACTACATCCTAAGGTGTCTCCCAGAATCTGCTACAAAGCAACAAAGAGTCATTGTTGGACTTGGAGCAAAAGTTGTTTTCTTTTCTTTTTAAAAGAGAGACAGAAAGGTGGCTCACTTGGCAAGAGGCTTGGCTGTACAACCATGTGGACCTGAGTTTGGCCCCCAACATTCACATGAAAAGCTAGGCACAGAGGCACACACCTGTGGTCTCCGCACTGGAGAGTGGACACAGTAGGTTCACTCGTAAGGCTAGACAGGCTAGCCAGTCAACAAGCTAGGGGTTCAGTGAGAGATGCTGTCTCAAAGACAAAGGTGAGGGACAAAGAAGACGGACTTCAGATGTCAACCTCCGGCCTTCATGTGCACATGTGTGCATATACCTGTACACACACATACACACACACACACACACACACACACACACACACACACACACACAGGGAAGAAAGAAAGAAAAGGAGAGGCTGGGAATGTAGTTGAGTATTTGCCTGGAATGCATGAAGACCTGCATTCATTCAGTCCTCAGCACTGCATCAAACCAGTGAGGTGGAGAACTCATGCTATCCCAGCGTCAGGAATCTGAGGCAGAACTGTCAGAAGTTCAAGGTCATCCTCAGCTACACAGCAGGCTGGGTGAGAGCCTATCATGCAGAAACGAAATTTACCTCACTTTACATTTGATAAGAAAACAAACTAGAAAATCCATTCATTAGCTCATTTCTGGATTTCAACTGCTTGCATTCAGTCTTCCAACATATTCCTCACACAAATTAGTGCCCATCAACAAAAGGTAAGAATCGTGAACCATTGGGGACTGCATACAGCTCTCACACTGAGCCTTTTCTAATGGTAGGACAAGATCAAATGATTTGTTTTTTATCAAAAAAAAGACAGCTAAGTCAAGATCTAAGATACTTATTAAGTTAGAAAATGATTGTTCTTTGAGCCAAATCTCCAAACAGGACTTTACTTCTCTTGTTTATTGATATATTCAGACATAACCTAGTTTTAAAAACATTGAAGTCTAGGAGATTAGAAAGGCCTATTTTGTATAAACTTTTATCTGTGAGCTTTACCTATAAATTAACCAGTGAGGAACTATTCTGTAACAACATTTAGAGGCCTTCTGGAGTAAGTCCCTCCAAGGTACCCGTGCGCATACATGCAGCCATGTTTGTAGGACATGTAGGGGCCTTTCTCTAGCACCTGATGGCTGGGTGCAAATTTGTGCTTGATCAAAGGTAGCCAATCAGAATCTCTCCTGGGCCTTCAGCATCAGAACACAGAAACTTGACTGCCTTGGCTTCTGATGAGCATTTTACTAGAAGATGTGGAAAGGTAAAGGCTAGGACCATGTCATAGGTCACATCTGGAATATGCCCTCAATGCCCGTGTGTTAAAATTTTGGTCCTCATGATGGCATATATTAGAGGGTGGAGGAAGCAAGCCTCCACAGGATGCATCTGCAAGGAAGTCTCAGGTTATTGAAAGGCACGTACTCAAAGGGGCTGTAGGGACCCGCCCACCCTCCTCTACCTCCTTTCCAGTCATCCCGCAGTAAGCTCTCCCTCTGCTTCTCACTTCCATCATGATGTGTTTCCTTACCACTGGCCCCAAAGAGATGGGGCCAACCAACCACGGCCACAAACCTCGAACCCTCTAAGGTAATGGAAAGATGGGGGCAAAAGTATAGTGAAATACTGTCCAGTGAGATCAAGGACATTCAAGCTGAAGGTCTGAAAGAATCAAGGATGGAGTAAATGACATTGAATGTGAATGCTCTGGTTTCTGAGGAATTTACCTATAGTTATTACTGTAATTAACCAGGGAAGCCTTCAGATAATTGATAAAACATTATCTCTGTTTTCCTTTCTTATCTAAAACTCATTTGAATGAGTGTCTCTCCTGACCCCAAGGTAAACTCTGCTTAGCAGCGAGCCCTGGTGCCTATTACAAGATTATCGATAGAAAACAAGCAAATGGGAGCTGGGGAGACGGCTCAGTTGGTAAAGTACTTGCCCCTCAAGTGTGAGCACCCACATAAACGCCAAGTAGAAACCACCCTTCCTATAATCCCAGTGCTCAAGATGCAGAGAGAGGGTATTCCCCAGGGCAGACTGGCTGACCTGGTGAGCTCTGGGGTCTAGTGAGAGAGCCTGTCTCAACAAAAATAAGGCAGAAAGCAATCAAGACACTCAACACCAACCTCTGGCCTTCACACACACTCATGCACATACGTATGCACTCACAAACATGCAAACATGCATACACATATGCACACATATACATGGAAAAAACTTAAGAAATTATCACACACAAATTAATAAGAAATTAATAAAATGATAAAATGCAGTTTCCCGATGGAGAAGATAATCTAGAATATTTACTTTATGCTAAATTCAAGAAATACATGTAGCGGTCACAAAACACAGCTCCTATTGCTACACTGAAGATAGGAAGAAGTTAAATCAGCATGGATGGGGGAGGGGCTTGTGAAATCCCACCCCTATCTGAGGAGCTTTTGGCAGCTGGTCTTTAGTGTCACAGAGAGTCACTTTTCCTTAGGGATGTGGGCCCTGAGAGGCTGCTCATGCCTCAGAAGACGTCCCCACACCCATGTGGATTCATGAAGCACCAAATGGACTCAATGGTATTGAATTACACACAGAAAAAGACAGGGAGAAACAGAGACAGAGAGACAGGGAGAGAGGGTGGAGGGAGGGAAGGAAGGAAGAAACAGAGACAGAGACTGAAAGAACATGAAGTTGGGAGGGAAAAATCAGGGGGATGGGGAAGAATAAGAGAGGAAGAAATGGGGGTGAATTTGATCCAAATCCATTATAGGCATGTATGCATATTAAATACATATTTTCAAGTAAATAAAAGTCAAAGTAGGAAGAAAACAGGTAAATTCACACACAGCCAAGCATGATGGCCTGAAGCTACCATGTGCTGGAAAGAACCAATTCCCCAAAATTGTCTTCTGACCTCCGCATAGGAATCCCAGAAGAGGGGTGGGTCTTGCGGTTGTTTTGATGGGAGAATTACTGCCACGCTATTGGCTATTGGGCAGGATTCAGTAGAGAAGGGAAGAAAGGCTGCGAGGCGCACGTGACTGAGCAGATGGAGGGGACAGGATCCGGTGCACAGGTCAGCCCAACTTGATCTAAACATCCCCAGTAACAGGAAAGGTGCTGGTGGGTGGGAGATGTGGTGGCAATGTGGGGAAGCTGGGACATTAATGAGAGTGAAGTCGGACATGAGAGTAGAGAGAAGTGATAACTAGCGCTGCTTTTATCTCTCACGCCCAAATGGGACTTATCACCACTAACTCCTATTACAGTTCCCTTTGATTTACGTTCAAAATGTAGCCACTTTCTCGGCACCGTCACACTGCGATTATTATTAGTTCAACAGCCTCCCATCTACCTCTGTGCTTGCCCCGTTAGGATAGTCTCCGTACACGGCCTTTTAAAAACATCAATCAGATCACATTCCTTTTGTGTTTACAATCCCCAAGGGCTCGCCATCTTGCACAGTGCACAAGTCAAATCCCTTACAGAAAACGGGAAGCCCTTTAATCTGTCCTGATCCCTCTGAACTCACCTCCTTTCCTACCTTGTCTCATTAGCCCGCATTTAGCCACATTGGCCTTCTCTAGCTTCCTTGAAGATTCCTGGTGTGATCCCACCCTAGCATCGCCTCTCCCTCACCCGGTACTGTACACACACACACACACACACACACACACACACACACACACACACACCCCAATATCTGAACAGCTTGTCTCTCTTCTTTTTCAGGCTCTGAAAAACGACGAGGCTTTCCCTAGCCCCAGTGTCTACAATTGCACTCCCTCTTCTTTACATTGCATTTTTTCCTGCTCCATTTTTCTCCCTGATGCTCATGGCCATCTAGCACATTAACTCATTTTCTTAGCTGTCATCCTAACAATGCAATGAGTTCGCATCTCCGCAGCGCGCTCACAGTCAAAGCAAGCACAGCCCTGAAATGCAAGAGCAGAGGAAGGTTTATTAGCCGCAGCCGGTAAGGCAAGCCTGAGGGTTAATTCCAAACCAATGCCCTTCAGAACAAAGGAATTTTATACAGGAAGCCTATCACGTGTGTGTGGAAAAGCACTTTGCGGGGCAGGCACAAACCTGAGCATGCTCAATTTAAGATGTACATTACTGCGCATGCTCGGTTTAAGGTGCTAACTCATGAAGGACCGATGCTTAAGAACACTTCTGGGCATGCCTAGCTTGTATCACAAGGGTGGCAGGCAGCAAGCCTCTGGCTACACTTAGCTTCTTTGCCCCAAAGGTTTTACCTGCAGCCAAATGAAAGGACATTCTAAAGATGTTAACATAGGGGTACCTGGTTCTATCTTGTTCGGTTGTTAGCATCATGTTTATTGGTACGCTTCCCTAAGAGGTAATAGGTTCCATAACAGCTCGGACTATTGTCTGCTTGAGGTTACTGCCATTTCTCAGAACCCAAAAGAGTGTCTGCTCATGAGAACTCATATTGGTTGACTGAAATCGTATATGATGATTCTGTTTTATAGACTAAGAAATCAATTCATAAAAGCATTGACATTGGGTTGAGTTAGATCATTCGGTAAAATATTCAGCATGCAAGCATAAAAACCAATATTTATTAAACAAAAGCCAGGTAGGGTAGAGCACACTTGTGATCCCAGCACCAGAGAGGTGAAGAAAGGCAGATCTTGGGGGCTCACTGGCCAACTAGTTTACCTGTTCAGCCACGTTCCAGTACAGTGTCAGGACATTGCCTGTTGTTGTTTTTGCTCTTTTGGCTCTTGGGGGACCTGCTACCACCTCCCAAATAAATCACACACAGAAGCTTATTCTTAATTACGAATGCCTGGCCTTGGCTTGGCTTGTTTCTTGCCAGCTTTCCTAAACTTAAATTATCCCATCTACCTTTGCCTCTGGGCTTTTCCCGTTCTCTTACTTCTGTATATCTTACTCTTATTCCATGGCTTGCTGTGTAGCTGGGTGGCTAGCCCCTGAACTCCTCCTCCTCCTCTGGCTGCTGCTGCTTTTTTTTTCCTCCCAGAGTTCTATTTATCCTCTCTGCCTGCCAGCCCCACCTATTTCTCCCTCCTGCCTTGCTATTGGCCATTCAGATCTTTATTAGACCATCAGGTGTTTTACACAGGCACAGAAACACAGCTTCACAGAGTTCAACAAATGCAACATAAACAAAAGTAATACATGGTGGCACACGCCTTTAACCCCAGCCCTAGGGAGGCAGAACCAGGAGGATCTCTGTGAGTTTGAGGCCAGCCTGGTCTACAGAGCACCAAAATTACACAGAAAAGCCCTGTCTCGGGGGGAAAAAAAAAAAAAGAGTTAGAATCTTCATAGTTGATGGCTTCTGGGGGGAGTGGGGGTGGGGAAGGACTCAGGTTTTTTTCTTCATTTTTGTTTGATGGGGGAGGTGACAAGGTTGGATCTGGGAGGACTTGGAAGATTGAGGTGCATTATGTAACATTCCCAAAAAGAGAGAATCTCTACATGAATGCCTCTCCATGAAAAATCAGCTACGAAGAACAAATAAACACTTTTCCACCAACTGGCCCTATTCATACATCTGAATTACTGGTTCGTATTTGTACAACTGCACTAAAATATGACACAAAGATGCTAATCACAACGTTATATGCATGGCCAAAATTTAGAAGCTCCTAAGTGTCCATCAATAGAAGACTGATTAAATGACTTCATTGGCATCCAAAGTATTGACAATTTCAGTAGATGTGAAGGAGGTTTGGGCAGATCCCTAGTACTGATTTTGCAAATCTCACATCCTAGAATATGATCCATAATAGCTTATTCATGGTGCTAAACCAAAAAAGTCTAGAAACTAAAGGATTTGCTCTGTGTGTGTGTGTGTGTGTGTGTGTGTGTGTGTGTGTGTGTGTTTAACTTGGTGGTGAAAACTGGCCAATTCTAAACCCACTAGGCAGCAAATACTGACATGAAAACACGTAAAGGCCCAATGTATCTTACTTGGAGTAAACAGAATATCCATTGCTTTTGACATAAGCAAAAATTTAACGATTTTAATTATGGGGTGCTCCTCGAGCCCACTAGTAGGGCTATGTGATATTTGCTAACCCCCCTGTATTATTACTCTGAAACTCTATTTGTGTGTGGCTTACAAAAAGTGAGCAGGAGATAAAGAATCCTGTCTGAGTCATGATCCAACTTACATCATTTAAAAAGATACAGTGGGAGTTAAAGAGGTGTGCCAGTGGTTAAGAGCATTGGCTGCTTTCCCAAAGGACACAACTTCGATTCCCAACATCCACTTGGCAGCTCACAACTACCCATCAGTGACTCCAATTCCAAGGGATCCAATATCCTCTCTGGCCTCCATGGGCACCAGACATGCAAGTGGTGTACAGATATACATGCAGGCAAAACATCCATCACATAAAATTAGAAAATTGAAAATGAAAGGATATACTTGTATATGCCTGGGAATTCTGAAGGGAGCATATATTTTTATAGAAAAAGAATTAACAGTGGTTACTCCTAAGTAAGGGACTAGAAGAATGTACAAAATTGTTCTCAGCGGAAGCAAATCCCCTCCTGGGGCCCAGGAGCTCAGTTTTTCTCTTCAGTGCTGTCCATGAGATAGTTCAGCTCCAAACACCTGGCATCCCTGTGTGTCTCAACAAGAGTTAACGCTAGAGAGTGTGAGGCTCAAGGCGATCTTAAGTCATACCAACTGTGGGTAGTCCAGAGTGGAGAGGTACACGGAAGTCTCCATTGGTTGGCAATGCAGGTGGAATTGCCCCCAAGGAAAGCCATGGTGAGGTTGGTGCAGACAGTCAGGAGATGACCTGCTCACCAACAGCAGCAGGGCATGAAACAGAGTCCAACCTGACCATTTCTGTCTTTTCCAACTGCTTTCCACCTTACCTTTTGGGAGAAGGGTTCTCACTGAACTTGGAGCTTGACAATTCAGCTAAACTAGTTGGCCTGCAAGCTCCAGAAAATCTATTTATACTACCCTGACACTTAGTGTCTTAGTTTGGGTTTTATTTCTATGAAGAGACACCATGACCACGGCAACTCTTATAAAGAAAACATTTAGTTGAGGGAGCTCGATTACACTTTCAGAGGTACACTCAATTATTGTCATGGCAGGGAGCATGGCAGTGTACATGCAGAGGTGATCTGGAGCTGAGACTGCCTTATCTTGCAGGCAACATGAAATCAATTGACACACTGGACGGTATCCTGAGTATATGAAACCTCAAAGCCCACCCCCACAGTGACACACTACCTCCAACAAGGCCATACCTACTCCAACAAAGCCGTATCTCCTAATAGTGCCACTCCCTATGAGATGATGGGGGCCAATTATATTCAAACTACCACACTTGGATTATAGTGTGGGAGTCTGTCAGAGTCCAGCTCTGACCTGCTCCCACTTTTTCAAGGGTTCTTAGGTGGAGGAGAGGGGAATGAGGAAATATTAGGTAGAGAGAAAGAGATGATAAAAAAGACAGAGACACAGGATAGCTTCGGGAGGGCCCTAGGTCAATACCCAGTTGCCAGGAGGTTTATTCAAAAGGGCTTTTTATAATATGCCAAAGGGAGAGGCAAAAGACTTCCCCCTTGCAAGATCAAAGCACACAGTACTAACAAGTGTAGACCCTTCAAAACACCTGGTAACCACACCCCTGGCCAAATCATTCTATTATGCAGCCCTGCTGGGTAAAGCAAGTTCAGATTCTCTGACCTTGAGTAAGGTCTCACTAGACAGCCTCTGCGGGCCCCCACATTATAGTTATGTTTTGTTGTACCCAACTTTTTACATGGATGCTAGAGTATCAACCTTTAGTCCTCACAGCAAGCCCTTTACCAGCTAAGATCTCACCCCCATAATATGTATTTTTTAGATAATATACCTAGATGCATATACATTTATAAGTCTGAGACACACTGTGTCTAGTCCATCAGAAATATGGGACGTGTGAGGGCCAAAAAAGCCTCCTGTTTGTAGATAGAAAACAAGCTCTGGAGTGCAAGAGAGGTTTACCCATTGTGGTGGTTTGATTAAGAGTGGCTCCCATAGGCTCATATATTTGAATGCTGGGTCCCCCAGTTGGGGAAACTGTTTGGCAAGGATTAGGAGGTGTGGCCTTGTTGGAAGAGGTGTGTCCCTGGTGGCAGGTTTTGAGGTTTCAAAAGACTCATGACATTTCCAGACTCTCTCCCTTGCAGTTCTGTTCCAAGACGTGAGCTCTCAGCTACTGCTCCAGCACCATGCCTGCCTGCCTGCTGCCATGCTCCCTGCCATGATGGTCATGGACTCTCTTATTATCCCAGTAGAAAAGTAACTAAGATATAAACGTCTATGAATCATCTAGGTATACTATCTAAAAAAAAAAAAAAAAAAAAAAAACATTATGGAGTTGAGATATCTCAGCTGGTAAAGGGCTTGCTGTGAGGACCTAAGTTTGATACTCTAGTGTAAAAAGTTGGGTACAACAAAACATAACTATAATCCCAGTGTTGGGGTAGGTATAGATAGGAGGTTTTCTGGAGCTCACTGCCCAACAAGTTTAGCTGAGACTAAACTATTAGTCTCAATTGTCAAGTTCCAAGCTCAGTGAGAACCCCTTATCCTCAAAAGTAAGGTGGAAAGGAGTTGGAAAAGATACACAGCACCAACCTCAGGCTTCCATCCACACATGCAAGTGCATGTGCATGAACACAGGTGCACATACACAAGCAAACACAAACATGTACTCATATACGCACACAAAGACCGATTATGATTTGACAAGTCTGTGGCAACCTTAATAAGCAACTAGCCGATGGCAATGTTGCTGGTTAACCAGATCACCAAGCACCCACAGTGGCCTGCCAATGGTGAAGCCACTTGACTAAAGTAAACAAACTTTGAGTTTTAAATGTTTAAAGGTTTAGTTTGTAACAGCAGAACACTTCTCAAAGTATCCCCGGTGATGCAATGTATTGCTGTGGAGTATCTTGAAAGCAAGCTCAGACACAGTCCTAATGGGGTCTGTCCATCGTTAAAGCAAGTGACTCTGGTCCCATCATTAACCGGTAGGCCAACTGAGTGCATCCATACACTAATTCCCTAAAGTGTTACCTGAGAGTTCTGCTTTCAACTAGGTTTGGGACTTCAGAGATCAGTGTAACATTGGCCCAGTCCATCCACACAAAAGGCAATTGTCTCTCATGACTTGCATGATTAATGTCAACTTTACAGAAACATTTTTGTGCTGGAGATAACCCATTGTCCAATAGTAACAGGATATTAACCAACAGAATGTGGCTCTAGTGGCCCTTGGGAAGGAGCTAGGTTTTCATTTATGTCTGTCCCGAGTTAAGTAGGCAGATGGGTTTTCAATGAATAATTCATTATAATGGAACTGGGGTTTTCTAAAGTGAGTTGCGTGTAGCACTCAAAGATTCATGGTGAGTTTATTTGAGGTTGTACCTACATCGGGAGGTCAAATCTCCCTCTGATAAATTCGATCGTGTTTGGTCTACATTAGGGATAATTTTAGAACTACTCTCCCGTCAGACATTTTCCAAATTACACTTTCAAACTAGAAACCACATCAGAAACTGAGCTGGTTGGAACATTAATTACTTTCAACGTGCCCTCACCCTGCTAGCTTTCTGTATGTCCTCTTACTTTGGGAACATAGGAAAACAGGAGAGCCAACTGTCCTGAAAAATTATTGAAAAAAAAAAAAAGGTGTCTTAAGAATCTGAGTTATAATTCACCTAAAAGACATGAAGCGCTCCCTGCCCCCACCCCGCCCCCCACCCCCCGGATCTCAGGTACCATGTGATAGCAGAGAGTGAGAAGTAAGAAGTAGCTATAAGGAAAGGCTTTTTTTTTTTTTTAAGAAAGATAAGTAAATGTTTAATATGGCTCAGCCTGGAATGTGAGCTTTTCCTATTTTTCCTCGATCCCTCCGCTGAGTCTCCAGCCTCAGCATTTCCCAGAGCAGCTGTTTCCAGAGGGCCCTTGGATATCTGTGGTAGCCCAATGGAGTCTGCCTAGAGAGTTCAGCCCCGACATCTGAGGAGTTAGGCAGGCTGCAGAGCAGAGACTACCCAACACTGCCGAGCCTCCAGCTCCGCAGGCGCAGAAGTGGAGAGCGTGTCCACACATATGTCCATGTGATTAGGTCTCTAGCTGTCTCTCGTTCGCTTACGCATCGAGTTCACACTTTCCTTACTGACCTCACACCTCACAGCTCAGTCCCCATACTGAGTGGGTCCACTGGGCAGGTCACATAAGGAGCTTCCTCTCGGTTGTGTTGGCTGAGCACATGCATAGGACTCACAATGGGGCCCCACTGCGATCATATTTAAAAGGGAGATATGTTGGTTCGTCGGGGACCGCGGAACCTGCTAGAGAAGCAGAAGCCATAGCATGTGAAGAGGAGGCACACGCGTATGCGAAAGAGGATGGGCACAGGAGGCCGCCCTGCTTTATAACAGCCAGCCCTTGCCACCACCAATCCAGTCACAGGAGTCATCCATCCCTCCAACATGGTAGTCTCGTTATATTGTCTGGGTTGGCCCTCAGCCTCTGTCGCAAATGTCCTAGCTCAGCTTCCTGTGTAGCTGAGAAGACTGGCGTGCACCACTGCACCTAGCTGAGCCTTTATTTTGTTTCCTTTTGTAAGATTTTATTATGGATTGATTGGTTGTCTGGGGGGAGGGGGAATGTGCACGCCATGGTGTGCATGCAGAGGTTAGAGGTCAGCTACTGGGAGTTGGTTCTCTCCTTCCACCATGCAAGTCCCCGGGACTGAACTTAGACCTTCAAGCTCAGCAAGTGCTTCTACTCACTGAGATACCTCACTACCCCCTGAGTCTTTATTTTGTAGTTGAGAAAAATAAGACAGTCTTTAGGAGATTTTCTGCTTTCGGGATGAGGCAATGTACATGTCCATTAAAGATCCCAGTGAGTTCACCTCAGTTGCCACCAGGTGAAGACACCATGGGGAGACAGCAGCTTAAACAAAGAAGAAGGCTTTCCAGGAGTCCAGTGGTGCTGGCACCATGACTCTGGATTCTCAGCCTTCAGAACCATGGGAAATAAGCCCCTGGTGACTTTAAACTCCCCAGACTCTGGTATTCTGTTATAGCAGTCAAAACTAAGATAGCCATCAAATAATAAAATAGATTAAAGATCACCATAATTTAAACAAAAAAAAGCAGGATTGGGGACCAGTCTTCACTGCATACATATAAAAATATATTAATAAGCTATGAATAGGACATGCACCAAAATGCATCAGTTATCAGAAAGCACACTTTGCCAGCCCAAGCATGCCAAGAAGGATGAACACCCTCTGAATCCTCTATCGTGGTGTCCTTTTCTTTCTCTGATCTTGGTTAATTCGGAAGAAAGAACTAAGGCTGTTTGTCCAGCACCTGTCTTCCTCCTGCCTCTGATTTCAAGCTGAACAGCAAGTGGGCAGCATTTACTTGTCCCTGGTTCACCTGTTCCCAAGCTTCTCATTCACTGTATCCCAGCCCCACGACGTTGGGAGGAGATTAACTTAACAGGAGTACAGGAAGAGGAGTCTAGGGTTCCCAGAGTGGCCCAAGACTCAGTGGTAAGCTCAACTCTGAGGTGTAGCAGCTGTCCACCTGGAAAAAGCGGCAGCGGCATGTTTGCTAGTAATAAGGTCACAGGTGCTTGTCTGCCTCTTGTGTTTGCCTTTCATTTGGTCGGCGTCTAAGAACAAGAAAGGGAAATGCTCTTTCTAAGGATGCTGTTGATTTTGGTTTTACTTGTGTTTGAGGGCTGGGGATACAGTTCAGTAATAGAATGTTTTCTTAGCACATACAAAGTCATTCACCACACCATAAACACATACGAATAATAACATATGTCATTTCCAAAAGGTATTTCCAGGGGTCTAGAGAGATTATTCATTAGTTGAAAACACTCAATGCTCTTGCAGGCTGGATTCCCAGCACTCACATCAGGCATCCCACAACCACCTGCAATTCCAGCTCTAGAAAAATCTGGCCCCCGAAAGCACTTCATGCACATGTATGGTGCCCATACAGACAAGCAGGCACACAGAATACACATAAATAAAAATAAAAATGTAAAACTATTAAAGATACTTCTATAATCAACACTAAAAAGTTACCTCCTGTATGGAATACTTGACCTTTTTTTTTTCCTACACACACTTTTTCAGAGCATTCTCTCTACTCACCCCTATCTCTGCTCCGGGGTCATAGAGAATCATTCACTCTGTGGACATCATGCTTCTCCAGCCTACCCAACAAGGGATTTCTCTCCTATCTTCCCAGCCCCTGAATGTCTCTTGTTCTAATGCAATCCTATTCAACTTCCAAGTTCAAGTATGCAGCATCTTCAAACCGGTCATTGCTAGAAAATTATCTGAATGGCCAAATACACCAGGTCACAGCCACTGGGGTGGTGAGAGCACAAATAAAGGCTAAGATATAGTTTGCTTTCTCAGAGAATCTCTCAACTAGTTGTGATATTTGATACAGTGGTGAGAATGTTGAAATTGAGGAATAAGGTCTGGTGGAGGAAGGTCTCTCCGTAGCCATGGGTCTCAAAGTGTGCATTGTGGACCAAGAGCCTCAGGACCACCCAGGAACTCGTGAGAAATGGAAAAGCTCCTGGGGAGGGGACTGTCCCCTACGACTCCACAAACTCTGCAGGCAACTCTGGGGCATCTCGGAGTTGAGATATGCTGGGTTTAGAGAGAGCTGAAAGCCAGATGCATGCTAGTTACTTTTCTGTCCCTGTGATTTAAAAAAAAAATACCAAAAGCAACATATAGAAGAAATTTGTTTTGGCTGATGGCTCCGAAGAGATAAGAGTCCATCATGGTGGAAGACATGGTAGCCTGCAGCAGGCACAGAGGCAGAAGCAGGAAGCTGAGAGGTCACATCTCAACCACAAACATGAAGCAGAGAGGGTGAACTTGAAATGGGGTGGAGCTATAATCACTCTCAAAGCCCACCTCAATGATGTACTTCCTCCAGTAAGACCATGCCTCCTACACCTCCCCAGACAGTGCCACCAACTGGGGGAATGGAAGCCTATGGGGAGACATTTCTCATTCAAACTACCAAAAGACCTGAAGATGGTTAGAAATGAAACTTGTTTTCAGCTATAATCCTTTGGAGGGAGGATTGACTACTGAAATATCTCATCATAATGAAGTAAACTAGATTAGGCACTGCTACTATGCCTGTAACTAAGGGATGTCCGTTAACATCAGGCCCACCCTAATAAAGGAACTCCCTCCTGTATGGATATGGTGATTTCCAGAAAAGGGTGGATGTATGATTTGTAAACTCTGAACCCATCTCTTACCAGAATCCTCTCTTCCTATGTGCCCACAGTGAACCCTACAAATATTTCTAAGAGGCCATTCATCACGATGGTGAAGTTAGTTATCTCCTAATCAGACTGGGACCTCTTCAAAAGGAAAGTCCCATCACTATTTCTTATGGTCCCCTGTAGTCAGAAGGTTTCTCCAATCCTGCCCGGCACCACATGGTCCCTCAGCCGCTCAGACCAGTTAACACACAGAGGCTTATATTAATTATGAATTGTATGCCATGGCATATGGCTCAATTTTCTTGCTAGCTAGCTCTTATAACTAAACTCAGCCCATTTCTATTAATCTATATGCTGCCACATGTTTCATGGTGTTCCCTGTGTGCCATTACATGCTGCTCTCTAGATGGTGGGAGAGCGTCTCCTCTGCCTCTCTTCTTCCTGTCTCTCTCCTGGATTTCCCACCTGCCTCTAAGCTGCCTTGCCATAGGCCAAACAGATTTATTTATCAACCAATCAGAGCAACACATATTCACAGCCTACAGAAAGACATCCCACAGCATTCCCCAGACTGGCATAGTTAGATCCGGGTACAGCTTTTATTCAAAATAAATAAAGACAAGCCATCAGAATGGGTGTGAGAATCTGCAGTTTCTGAGTTTTTCATTTCCCCTTTAGGCTCACTGTGCACACTCTGATGATATTCACCAACTCTCTCATCTCACTTTGTGTAAACGGATGCCCAAGTGTAAGCACTCTGGAACATTTATCCTGCATGCTCCATTATCTCCATAATGACTTGTTGTTTGTCCTTGTCTTGGTCATCTCGCTCTTGGCCAGCTTATAAGTATTTCCTCATACCCAGTGAGCCAGAGAATGTCTCTGCCTTTAATCGCTTCTCTGTATATTACCTGTACTTCCAAGTTCTTCTCGGACTATATGGCTGTTTCTTAGCCCCCACCCATGGATTACAGCACTATGGTGGTTGCTTCTTGTCCTATTTATTCCCCAAGGTCATTTCAGACCGTAAGTCCTATTTCCACTTTTTTAAAAATTGCTCCAGGGATCAGGGTTGTGGCTCACCAGTCTGCTCACATCAGCATGCCTCAAAGTGGGCCCCACAGTCGTAGACACTTGTCTAGCATGCATGAAATAGTCCTTAGTCCCGCTCCTCTGTGCTACTTGGCTGCTCCCTCTCCCCTTTGAGGTCACCTGCCCATGACTGTCCACTCTTCTTCACTCATTGGGTCAATGTCTTCTCTACACTTGGGACCCAGCTTCATTGTCTGACATCACACCTTCAAGTCATCTGCTCTGGAAATCAGACCTTAGATGGCCATTACCTATAGGCTAAAGTCAAACCTCCATTCCCTGTGGAAAGCTCTCTTCTCCCATCAATTATCATTATCAGTTATTATTGTCCCACCACTCTTCAGCCTTATTGGAGTCTCCAGATCCACTCCCTCTCCAACTTTCCCCAAACCAGACAGCATCTTCATCTTTACTGACATCCTCATCCTTTACACTTACGTTCCTCTGTCTTCAGTAGCACTAGTCAGAACATTAGCTCTTCTTGCCCTCTCTCTTGTACATATATCCACTAGAGAAAGTGACACTGTAAGTTCATTATCACCAGTATCAATGGGCCATCCAGACTGAAGCAATACCATGTCAACCCAGCCTCCAACAGAAAATATCCAAAATTTTTCCACAAAAAAATTCAAAATGCTTGTATTCTTCTCAAGCCTCCCCTTCTTGCCCCTAGAAGGTAACTTTTCTTCCTACTAAAAAAGAGGTAAAAACTTACCGTCTAGGGATGCTGAGGGGGTTGAGTTGTTTCCACCGAAAGGTCATATGTTGAAGTCCTAACCCTCAGTATCTCTAAGTGCAGTTATCTTTGCAGAAGCAATTACAGTAAAAGTCAGATCCTTCAGCATGGACATGGGAGTTGAACAGCCAGTCTTACTCCTGCCTAAGGAGGAACTGGAGATTGTTAGCTGCTGGGAAAGAAAGGGTCAGTTTTCTCTAATGGGGTAGCTCCTGGTAAGTCAACCATGCTTCAACAGAAGACCACACATCCAAAAGACATTTGGAACAGTACAGATTTGTCTCGAAGGAGTTTTAAAAAGGGCACAAAGTTGGATGGATAGTTGAGAGGGGGTGGATTTCAGAAGAACTGGAGGGGTGAACCTGTCAAAACACATTGTACAAACTCTCAAAGAATAAAGAAATTTTAAAAAGAATATAAATAAGCATGATATCCTACATATGTGGGACCCAAGCTAATATGACTGGGGTCCTTCAGAGAAGATCAAGATGTGTACGCACATGGAGAGATCACGTGAAGACACAGGATGACAACCATCTACCACCTAGGGAAGAAAGCCTCAGAAGAAGGTAAACCTTGTACCTGGAGCCTCCAGAATCATGAGAAATTGAGTCACCAAGTCTGTAATATCTGCTGCACTCGTCCTGGAAAATCCATATAAATGCTCTCATCTGCCCACCAACTGTGGGTCTTTCTTTCCTGTGTCGTTACCAGTGAGACTCCCCCCACCCCCTTTATCCTTGTTTCGGGCCTCATCTTCCTCCTGATGCTACACCTAAAGTTCTTCTGATAGAAATAGCAAACATCTCAACTTAATCTCCTCCAGTCAACATCCTTCCTGACTTGACTTTTCCAGTCACCTTAGCCATCTCTCCCATGCGATTTAACAACAGCCTCGTGGAACCTCACATGCTCCCTTCCAATTTCTTCTCTTTCCCCTTGCTTTATAGCCAGAGTGAATAAAAACAAACTAGAAAAAAAAAACTTTATAATGTGTCTTAATTTCCTCACATCAACCACAAGCCAATTTATTATCATTTTCCCTTGTCACCCAACTTGCCAGGAAGGGCAAGGACCTCTATACAAGTGTGTGTGTGTGTGTGTGTGTGTGTGTGTGTGTGTTTGCACATGCACGTGTGCATGTGAACCATTCTCTGTGTTAGCTGTCATCTCTACTGATCACTGTGAGGATGTTCTTCCTCTTGTTTTCAGATGCCTAGCTGCACCTGTTTTCCTCCCTGCTCTTCTCTTGGGTTTCATTTCCATCCTTTCCTTGTTATTCAGTAAACTTGGAGCACCTTGAAGTTACGTCCCAAGCTTTCATCTTTTCTTCCTCGATTGTTTCGATCTTATTGCTTCTTTTATCAAACCTATGGGATCTTCCACTGCCCATAGAGAAAGTTATTTAATATCCTACATGTTCACCACCACCCATTTCAGCTTCATTGTCCCTCTCACGAAACTCAGTCATATTTGTTCTGCAATCTTCAAATCGACTGCCTTGATGTTTCATGGAAGAACGCTCTTCCCAGCCCACAGATAGCCCTCCGCTTACTCCAGCATTCTTCTATTTATGTCTCACCCACCAAATTCACTTATCGCCTCCTTGAAATCTCATTTTACTTCCCTTCTCGTACTTCATCATTTTCTCAGTACCAGTCCCTGAAGAACAGTAGGTTTTCATTTTATTCTTATCCTGAAAATCACCCCTCAAAATGATTTCCACACGGCAAATGACTACCAAGCTTCCCGCGTCAGGCTATAGTGAATTTATTTACTTTAGGGTAGCCATAGGTGAACCTTTATTATTATTTTATGGATCCATAGGGTCGGGCTGACCCTACTAAATATAAATGCTTTTCCTGAACAAAATAATATCCCGTACTTCTATATACACTCCACCTGAGTGCTCTTCATACCTTGAAACTTCCTTTCACAGAAGAGACTCTATAACACCTGTTTTTAATAGTTTCTACACATACCCAAATGAATCATTCTATACTCCTGTTTGTTGAGGATCTCATACTAATTTACCACTGAATCACAATAATATGGGGAAAAAATCAAAATGTCTTTAATTTTTTTAAATAAAATGTTATTTAAGTCCTGTTGGTTAAATTAGGAAATGACAAAGGAGATGAAGGAAGCAAGGCTCTGGCCGGGTGTGTCTTTGGTGTCATTTCCAGAGACAAACAGATCTCGAAGGCTCTGGCCTAGTCGCTGGATCCGCCCCTTGGTGGACTTGTAATATGAAAGCATCACTGGAAGGTGGTGGACAGGTGGTAGTCCTAGTTGGAGGAAGAGGTCGCTGGGCGGTGCATCTGGCCCCAGCCTGTCCTGTGTTCCCTTTCTCTGTCCTCCTTCTGACCTTGTACATACCCCACTGCACTTCTGCCAAGATTCACGATGTTTTCCCCAAGCAAGTGGGGCCAAGGAAATGTGAGCTGACCCTTCTGAAGCCGTTAGCCAAAGCAAATCCTTCCCTTGTGTGATTTCTGTAGGGTAGCTTGGCCACAGTGACACCAAAGTAACTAAATACTCTAATATTTTTAAACAACGCTTCTTTCATTTTAATCGCATTTTCTTTTTTTTTCAGTACTTACTGACTTTTATTGGAACTGATACATGTATAAATTATGTATTATTATAAGTGAATACATAATATATGTAAACATGTACATCACAAATGAGCACCCAAACAAGACTTCCGATTCTTTGTCTCTTTGGCTGGTCTTTCTGTTATGTTTGTACGAGATACTTAGCAGAAGACACATTACAATTTCATTTAATCGCATTTTCTACATAGCACGATCCTTCAGCTAACGAGCTCTCAAAATGGGACAATACTGAGATGGCACTGGACAGTCTCAAACAAAAGTGGCCTGTGAGTGAGGCTGCAAGGCTGCCCCTCACTGTTCCCCTCCCTTTCCTGCAGTCTTTAAGATCTGCAATAACAAGGGAAATGATGACGGGCTCGGAGCGGCTATTTGCACAGTTGGCGCCTTTAGTAACTGGTCCTTTTCATCCCTCGCTCCCGTGGGATTACGAAAACTGAAATTTAATCACAGTGGGAGGCCGTTTACGCCAGAAGTGCCAGCGTGAGAGAAGTCAGAGAAGGCAAGCTTCTGAGCAACCCCACACGAAAGGAACTTTCCACAGGCCCTTCGCCACGAATTTGGCTCCAGGAAGTTTCCAGATCACACAGAACCTTAGAAAGGACCAGGAGAAGCTTTGGAGATGTCAGAGACTTGCTCAGTTGTCACGCACAAGGTGCATTGTGGAGAAATACGAAGAATTAAAGTCTGAAAGGTGCAAAGGAGAGAATTGTCAGTTAAATGAAATAGGCTTCTTCATAGATGTATGTGTATGTGTGTAAACATTGAGTATTGTTTAATAATGAGTAACACGGCACTTTTTAAATTATCTCTTACCTAGCTCATTTAAATAAAACAAATAAACGAAACAAGAAAGACATATTTTAACTTAACAATAGAATACATCATTAGGTCAATGGCAATCCAGGAGACTTATGGCTACAAAAATAGAAAACTGGGCCCTAAAGTCATATTTGAATCAGATTTTGCCTTCACTGCTTACCACACACGACTTCGGTCACATCATTAATTTCTCTGAGTCTTAGTTTCTCCAAATAAGGTAAGGACCTGGTGTTTAGGGTGTTACCCATGTTTCACAAATAGAAAATAGTTCTGCTGTTAGCAAGGAGAAGCAGGTAGTAATTCTTCTTCCTCGATGTCATACCACACTGTAGCTACTGGAAGACAAAAGCTTCTTAAAGGTTTAATTTTATGATGTCCAACTAGCCTGACTGCATTTTTATTGACTGACTGATATTTGTAGTTGGTGGAATTTTGTTTTGTCGTGGAACTGGAAGTACCGGTGTCCCTGTACATTACAATTAGTCTTCCACACTCATCTAAAGCACACCTTGCACATGATTGCTTCAGGAGAAACCCCTAATAAATGTTAGCAGATCTGAATGGTACCTGAAACTCAAGAATACTGAGGAAATTCATACATAACGTACTACCAAGTCTAACTATTTAGCAGTAAATATTTGCTTAGTTCTCATAGGTGTGTGGCATGTTCCCAAGTACCTTAGAGTGCAAATAAAGTTGTGATTTCAGCCTCCTAGAGGCTTGAAATCCTTTCAGCCACTCATTTCAGGCATACATACGTAACTTCCTTAGGGGAAGTTATATATATTTAAAGTGGACAACTAGATAGGTTTTGCTGTCTGTGAGAGCATCTCCAAATCAAGACAGTGAACTTATGCTTCACTGTCAACCTTTCCTCCTGTCCCTCTGAATTCTTTTGTCCTCCTTGGGTGCTCTGGCCACGTTGCAATGGGTAGGACTAGCCGCTATGCACTAGTTCACACAGTTTCTGAAATGTTATTAAAGGAATTACATAAGATGTATTTTAACCTATCTTGTTTATCGTTAACTTATTTTGAGAGCCTTGCACATTATCACATGTATCAATAATTCATTGCCTTTATAGCAGAGCAGTATTCAATTGCATTTATAAATATACCATAATTCATTTATTCACTCACCTGTTTATGACATTTAGGTTGTATCTGCTTTGGGGGCCACTATAATTAATATTGCTATGAACATTTGTGTACAGTTCTTTATATGGGAACAGGCACTCATTTATTTTGAGTAAATGTCTAAAGAATGGAATGACTAAATCATAGAATATGTACATGTATAATTTTTAAAGATAATGTTGAAATACTTTCTTCATACAAAGTAACAATTTGTAGTTCTAGGAGCAAACTATGAGATTCTACACACTCTGCATCAGCACTTGGTATGTTCACTGTATTTTTTTTTTTTTACTTTTTAAAAATTTTATCAGTCATTACAAATGAAAATCATTTCCAATATCTTCAGCTACTGTTGCTTTCTAGATGTGCAGTGCATGTTCAGGAAAGCGAAATTTATACATTTTTCTGATTTTATTTTTTTTGTTTTCCCCCTTTTATTAAAAATAGATTGTTTTCTCATATAATACATCCTGTTAGAGTTTCCCCTCCCGCTACTCTTCCCAGTTCCTCCCGGCCTCCTCTCCCCTCCAGATCCACACCCTTCCCATCTCTCATTTAAAAAGAACAGGCTTCTAAGAGATAACAACCACACGTAACAAAGTAAAATAGAAGACAAAACAAAAGTCACCACATCCAAGTCGGACAAGCCAAACCAGCAGAAGGAAAAGAGCCCTAAGATACATAGTTGTACCTCGTTTTATTTTTGTACATTATTCAGTTCTGGTGTGGGGTATGTGTGTGGCCTGTAAGGATGTTTGTGCACATGTATGAGCAGAAGCTAGAAGTCAACACCTGGCATCTTCTTCTATTGATCTCCATTGAATTTTCTGAGAAAGGGTCTCTTTGCTGAGCCTGGATCCATGGATGCTTTGAATAGACTGATTAGTTAGTAACCATCCACGTTTTGCTTTGTTTTGATACAGGGTCTCTCTATGTAGCTCTGGCTGTTTTGGAACTTGCTCTGTAGACCAGCCTGGCCTCAAATTTACAGGTATCTACCTGCTTCTGCCCCCTGAGTGCTGGGATTAAAGGTGTGCACCATAGGGTGTCTTATCACAGCAATGGGAAAAGAAAAGACAATATTATCTTCTTCCAGATATCTGCACATTTTTTTTTTCTGGAGCTGAGGACCAAACCCAGGGCCTTGCGCTTGCTAGGCAAGCGCTCTTTTTTAATGATACGGCGACCACCGAGATCTACACATTTAACTTGCCCTGGGGCTCTAAATCTTTGCATCATTCTGAAATTATTTAAGATTGCAGCCTGGCTCCCATTATGTATCCATACTCTTTGCTACACACTATACATTGTACTTACTGGTTGTATTTATGGCTTACTATCTAGGTGCACCTGCTGGCGACTAAATTCCATTAGTCAAGACTTTGTAACTGTTTTATTCATTGACATGTTCCAGTACCAAAGACATGGCTTCCTGGTACAGAGGAGACATTTTTTAAGCGTTCACTTGATCAGTGAATAATGATGCATGTAACTTACTTGGCACATTGTCTGGTATATGAAAGTGCTTATGTAATGTTAGTCTCAAAAAAAAAAAAAAACAGCGTGAGGGTAGCTTTGATACTGATATGAGGCCAGGGGTGACAGCTGGCACAGGTCCTGAAGTCAGATAACACTGAACCTGCAGGCAGACACAGGCCAGGATCAGCTTCAGAGATTACAGTCATAGTGAGGAATAAATAAATAAATAAATAAATAAAATTACTTGAATTCACTTTACCTTTCTACAAAGGCACAGCTTTGGACCTTTCATCTCTGTCTGTGAAGTGAGCTCTCCCACAGACTGGATAAAGAAATGTGAAGCTTGTGGCTGAATAGTGGAAACAGATCGTGAAAGTGGTCCTCTCTCCCATGGAGGCTACATCTAATAGAAGGCTCTAGTTGTCACCCACTGAGGAATAAGGGCACAAAGCTCCTCTGGATGGATGCCAAGGCAACTGTAGGAAGGTTCAACATGCTTTCCGGCTCTCAAAATTCAGTCTCTGTAACTGGGTAGAATTGATAGGAAGACCGTCTCTTGACCGAGTGTGGTAGTCTCAGCAACCTGGGATGCTGAGGCAAGTAGATTGCTTGAGCCCAGGAACTTGAGGACAGCCTGAGCAACACAGCAAAATCATGCTTCAAAATCAAATAAAACAAATACAAACCACATGAACAAAACGAAAACTCTTTCCTTGGAATATACAGGTACACCAACATTGTATGACGAATATTGCACCCATCGATCTTCTTTCACCCCAGATGGCTTTTGTAATGTGTCTGTTCAACTGTGATTTCATAGAACATCACTAAATGTTTCTCAGGGGTGGGCTGGGAATGCCACTAAGTGACAAAGTACTGCCTGGTATGCATAAGACTCCCACATTCCAGCAAAAGTAAAGTGTAGCAGAGAAATAAAAGGGGATAGATCAATAACTTAAATTCCATAAATTGCGTAATGAACTTTAACCAGATGTCTTCACGGGGAGATTCTGAGAGATGCCTTCTGCTGATGTGCAACTCTGCGTATCCAGTAAGATGGGGTGATATGCAGCTTTTCATAAACTCACTGGTGATGGAAGCCCTTTGTGAAAGAGCCCTTTAAAGGCCTATTTAATTTATTCAACAAGGACTTACTAAATAACTACTGTGAACAAGATTCCTGTGATACAGAGGATACATACAGTCCTTGTCCTGGGGGTCCTAAAAATCTAGCAGAGAAGTCGAATGTGAAAGTTGATGAATATAATAAAAAAATAGAATAAAGGATGTCATCAGAACATTTAAGAGAGGGCTGTGTTTAGTAAGATGGACTTTAAGAAAAACTAATTTGTTTCATGAATAAATTTTATGTTTGTGTAAATAATTACAAGATGTTTCTAATGTACTGTGTCCACAGTGCTGTGTTGACAATACTGGAAAATATAGATGCATAAGACGTGAGTCTTGCTTTAAAAACTTCTCTAATTGAGCTACAGATCAATAGAAAGAAAATGAACTAAACAACATAAGCTACAATAAAATTATTTATCGTAAGTTTGAATGGTTCAATTGCCCATTAAAATGCTGTGCCTCAAGACCTACAGATTTTCATTGCTTCTGGGAAATCCCCGCCCAGTGCCTAACAGCCACTGCTAGGCAGACTTTCCCAGGACTTAACTCACACTGCCTTATAGGAAAGGGATTTGTGTACCTCTCTGGTTTAGTTAAACTGTGGACTTTGTCTTCTGTGCAGGGTTGGGATGTAGCTCAGCAGAAAAGCATTTGTCAAGCATCTTCAGGGAAGGTCTTGGCATGCTCCCGAGAACCACAGACTTTGACCCAGAGGCTTTTACATATTTGCTTTCCTTGCAGTCATTTTGGAGCCAGCAAGTTATAGTGGTTAAGAGTTAAAGAGAACAAACAAACAATAATAAACTTTACCATCATATTGATTGGTTTAATGCTGGCATTGACTACCTCTTACTTTGGGTACCTTGAGCCTTGATTTTCTTGTTTATAAAACAAATTATAATACCATTATCTACTCAATCATGTCGTTGTGTTAGCATAAGAAAACTTTCCAGTGCAAATAAAGGTGGAAGGTGTTTGAAAAGACCTCCTTAGTCAAAACAACTGATTACTGTAGATTGAAGCCAAAGGACATCGAGATGAGATAAACAGTGGGCAGGTAGGGAAAAGTCACACCATGTAGTAAAGCGAGAGGCTTAAAGTGTGAGTTACAATGTTCAGTTGTGATGGAAAGGTCTCCGATGAAACCAAAGAAAGAATGAAGGAATTGTTTTCAAGACAGATTGTCTTGTCAATAATGATCAATAGGAACTAGGGAGACAGAAGCAGAGTCTAAGAGATGTCAATAGAATGATCAATAGGAACTAGGCAGAATGAAGGAGAGTCCAAAGGATATGTGCGATAGCTATATACTAATAAAGTTGTAAATGTCACACGGATCCCCTCAGTGTTACATGCGGATAATTCGTTAATTGTGCTTGGGCCTAGAGAGGTGGGGAGCCAAGGCAGAAGTTACAATGTTATGTTCAAGACTGGTTAGTTAGCTGGATGTGGCCGAGCACTCCTACAATCCCAGCATTTTGGAGGGATTGGCAAGAGGAGTTCAAAGTCCTTCTCAGCTATTAATACAGAGTTAAGGGGGGTCTGCCCCCACTCTTTCCCCCAGGGTACTCTTGAGCAGGGAGAAATGAGGAATATGTAGATAGAAACATATATAGAGAGAGAGACAGTTAAAAACATAAGATAGCCTTGGGAGGGCCTGAGTCAAAACCCACCAGCCCGTCTGTCTCTACTAAAGGGCTTTTAAAGGAATGCCAAGGGGTGGAGCGAAAGATCTCCCCCCAGCACAGCCAAGTGCAGACTATCCCAAACACCCTAATGCAGCCCTGCTGGGTAAAGCAAACTCAGATCTCACTAGAAAACCTTTGTGGGCTCCCACACATAGTAAGCTCAAAGCCAGGCTGGGCTACATGAGACTGCCTCTCAAAAACAAACAAACAAAAAAAAAAACAGGTGCCGGCAAGATTGCTCATTGTAAAGGCATGTGGCATGGGGTGTAATGAGCTGGGGTCAATCCCCAGGACCCACGTGATAGAAGAGAAATTATTCAAGAGTTGTCCTCTGACCTCCACACCCAAGGCATGGTACTTGCACACCTGTACTCACAGATGCCAATGCATACAGTTTACAGAAACACAGGAATAAATACATGTAATTTAAAAGAAATTTAAAAATGACTCAAAAACAAAATCAAACAGCTGGAGATTAGTTCCCATGGACTGCAACTGTCTCTTACACAATTCAGGACAGCATGAGGCCCACTATGTATGATCAAGTAGTTCCTCATAAAACCATACTTTTCCATAAATGAATAGCACATGGTCAGTTCGGTTCTCAGACACACACACATTACTTCAACAGGGTGAATTAAAAAAAGAAAAAACCTTGGTGCCTTGGTGTAGATACATTGTATGAAGAACCAATAAGAAAAGAATTAAATCTTTATCCAAAAAAATCTCTTGGAAGATTATTCAGATTTCACCAAAAATAATTTTTTGATCAAGCCACTTGCAGTTTTGCATTATTTTATATTAGGAAAAAAGAAATACTGCAAACAGAGAACCGAAAAATGTAATCATATAGTTGATCATTTCAAAACATCTATGTTACATCCTTGAAATCAAGTACCTTGGTCTTGTTATATACTGCTGACTTTTTGAACTGAGAGAAAAATTTAGAGGCGTTCTGTTTCTTCGTTCCCAAGTGTTAAGGTTAAAGTCATGTGAACATTCCACCTCTTCATTCTTCTTCATGCCAACCAGGCAAGAGAAGTCCTTAAATATCTCAGTTCGAAGTCTGAACAGACTTTCCAACTGAAAAAAAAAATGCTGAAAAGATAAATGTACTCCATCCTTGAAATATTACTTATTCTATATGGTCTCAAAAAAGACACTCAGGCATAATATACAATACATTACAAATTAATTTCTAAAACACACAGTCTGTTTTTAATTTCAGGATCCTCAATTCCTAAAAACTGATCCATCTGGTTTTTGTTGTTACTTTTTGTTGTTGTTTAGGGGTTTTTGGGTGTTGGTTTTTGTTTGTTTTGTTTTACTCACCCATATAACCTAATCTGGCCCCAAACTCACTCCTCTTGCCTCAGCCCTCCAGTGTTAGGAATACGCACATCGGCAGCCAGGCCTGCACTGAAGCTCCCATGAACTGTATTTCTGCAGCCCCCGTGAGGGGATCACGAGATTCATGATAGGAAATTTGATGCCTCGTCTCCTCCTGCACACAGATGTCTTAGTTCACAGATGTACAGGATGCCAAACCTGTGGGGACCTTCCAAAACGCTCAAGCCATGTCTTTGTCTTATTCAAACGGAAGCCAAAGATGGCTAGGGTTTGAAAATAGTTGTCATATCAGTGGACTCTGTTTTAAACCCCCTAAGGGCCTTTGTGCCTTTTGCTTTACATTCATAAACTCAAGGTCCATTTACTGTGTCCCTCCAGTGTGCAAAATCTTCTGCTAGTCTCCGAGGAAAGCCAAAAAGCACAAATTTAATTTTACTCTTAATTAACTAAAATCTAGTTGGGCATAAAGACGAAGCATTAGGAAATTAAATTACTGTCCAAGAGTTCCATAAACACAGAAGTTGTGTCAGCATGCATGACTGACCATGGACTGAGTTATCCAGACAATGTTCTGAGTACAGAACAGATAGAAATCAGAGCAGACTTAAGGGGTCTCAGAAGGCTTCAAAGAAGGTAGAGTTTAGAACCACCTACCCGTCCATCCTTTCAGGGGATTTTCATAAGTGCCCATTTGTTTTCCAGAGACTAGGTGGTACCCTAGCAATTAAAGGATACAACACATGGTTCCTGACCTCCAAGAGCCACAGGCTGGTGAGGACAGCAAGGGCAAGAAACAACTGGAGGACTCCTCATAGCATGTGTGGAGGCAAGGGGACCGGGCTTACTCTGAAGCAAAGTATATAGAATGCAATTTTTTAAATTATTTCTTTCACTTTTGAGATTATAATATAAACACATCCTTTCCACCTTCCAAATCCTCCCATATCCTCCTCTTCACTTTCTTTCAAATTCATGACCTCCTTTTTTCATTAATTATTGTTACATACATAAATATGTAATGTATATATTCCTAAATACAATCTGCTTAGTCTGTATAAAGTTATTTGCATGCGTGTTTTCAGGGCTGACTTGATTTGGCACTGGATAACCAATTAGTGTGTTTTTCTCTGGGGAAGATTATTTTTTCCCCACTCTCAGCATTTCTTAGTTGCCTGTAGTTCTTTGTGTGGGTTGAGGCCTCATGGGCTTTTCCCTGTCCACTTTAGAGTGTCTATTGTTGTCCTTGTTCAGTTTATGTTTAGGCAGTCACTTTGCAGAGACTTCCGACGTTACTAGGACACACAATCTCAGAACAAACTTCCTGATCCTCTGGCTCACACGATCTTTCTGTCCCTCTTCAACGTTCCCCTGATGCAGGAGTTGTTTTGTAGATGATGGAGCTTTTGGAACAGGGCTCCAAAACTCAGCATTTTGATTGGTTTTAATTTTTTGTAATAGTCTTCATTTGCTGCAAAAAGAAGTTTCCTTGACTAGGCGTGAGGGCCGCCCTTATCTGTGAGAATAAGGACAAATATTTAGTTGTGGGCTAGGTTAGCTTAGTAAAGTAATGGGTGTGGCTTCTCCTCAAAGATCTCTGGTCCACTGGCCCTGTGTAATCGGTGAGGTTTCCAGTACAAACATAATGTCCCTCTTGCTGATTAGGTCTTAAGGCCAATTAGAGAGCTGTTGGTTACTGCCAAGATATTCATGCCACTACTGTGCCCTTAGGGTTATCACATTGGTAGTTACTGTGGTAGAACACAAGTTTTAAGGAAACAATTGTTATAATGGTCTTTCTAGTACAGAGTTGGCATTTTCCTGCACCTGAAAGAGTGCCTTCAGAGGCTGCTTCTACTATGATAATTTAAACCTCTCTCCTTTATCTACCTGAATACCTTAAGGCCTATCTCCTTGTTTATCTGTATGTAATGACCTCATCTCCTTGTTCAGATGTCTGTAACAAACCCACCTTCCTATTTAACTGTATACAGTTAACATTGAGCTTCTATGGTGCTGAGGTTTCTCCATCAGATCATCCAATCCCTGTACATGTGTCCATCTGTCTGACTTGCCTTCATTCCCTCACTGCTCCAGCCAAGTCTGACCCTGGAGCCCTACAGAACATGGCATCTTCTTGTTATAGTTTCTCTTTTGTGCGAGTAAGTTCTTTCTAGGGAAACAGCTCAGCCTCAGGTGCATCTCCTGCCACCACAACAAGGACCACACAACTGATATCACAGCCTGCTTATGATCCCATCCCTTACAGGCTACTTTGTGTGTGGGGTGGGATGTAACATATTCTTTAGTCCATCAGTTACCTTGGGAGCATCTCTGTATTCATATGGCAGACCCCATTCATCAATGATGCTTGCTACTTCATAACACATAAAAGAAGATGGCTACCTTGTGGTTCTTCCCACAGACACTATAGCTTCAGACAGAATAGCCTTAGTTAAATACCCTTTTACCCATGGCAAGGACAATATAACAGCTATTTACAGAAAGAAAGCATGCTGTCCCATGTCACATGGACCAAGTTTACATCAGGATTGCCTGTACAGACACTCTTACTTTACATGGCTGAGATTATTTTTTAATTTCCCAGCACCCACAGCAAGAACAGTGCTCCCTTCCAAATTCATCTTTGGTTTTCTCAGGTTCCTTGGGAAATAACAGACCCAAAGAACAATTCTAATCAAATCTAGTAAACCAGTAAATTTATAAAAACGACATAGCACAGGTAGGGGTCACTTGCTGGGGCGTGGGTGGCCTCAAAGCAACCACATCACTAAATTCCCACCTGAGCATGAATGGCGATGTCTCCATGGCTGGATAGATGGAGTATCCTCCTCATTTGACCTTCCCACACTACAGACTCTAACACCTCTTGAGATCATGTGCAGTGTGGGTAGAATTCACTCACAGCCGGGAGGAGGTACAGGAGGAAGTGGGAAGAAGCTTGAGCGAGGGCCCTCTCTACTTTTTGCTGTGAGGAGCCATCGACAGTCCCAATCTTACGAATTTGCTTTGGTAACCACAGCTGCTCTGATAAAAAGTGGCAATGGCTGTTATCCTCGGAGGAACAGCATTCCACAACGAAGATCAAACTTTTGATTGATTTAAGATACTTCTTACACATTCTTTTTTTTAACATATACATTTTAAAAGAACAATTAGAAAATTCAGCCATCAAGTTGACCCTAGCTGTTCTCTAACACACGTGACAGTTCCACGCGGTATGTCTTTTTATGAGGACTCTGGTTTCTCATCAGGGCCACTGTTGTAACTACAACAGGAGATGGTTGTAACTACAGTCAACAGGAAGCAATGAGTGCTCTCCATGGCTGATTCCTGTCAGTCCTACAGTGAGCACGTGAAGACACTCCTTGGATACAACGCTGGATGAGTCTGGGAGAGTTGTGTGGAGAACAGGAGAGGTGGTCTGTTAAACTCGATCAGTTCGGTGTTAATCTAGAAACCCAACAACACCGTCACAAGACTGTAGTCATTGCTAGCTAGTCACCTGAAATATCACTTGGTGGGTGATAGACCTCAAAGTAATGCATGGGTGCTACTGGTTGAGCAGACTCTGAACCAACTTTGTGGATAACAGCTAAGTATATTATTTGCTCTGTTTTAAGAACCAAGTTAATTGTGTTAAAAATTTCAGGAGTCTTGGCAAACATACCCCCATCCCCCACCCACCCCCCACGCCAAAAAAAAAAAAAATCATCAGAAGGGATGCACTTGGGATAAATTAAGTCTGGCTCCTGTCTATGAAGTAATAATGTTACTTAAGTGATTATCTAGGATCTGATTTTAGAAACATAGCTATAATCCCATTATGTCTAACAAAATGGGACAGCTCCATGCTCCAAATGGTGACTATGAAGAATGACCCTTAGTTCCAAGAAACTAGGGGACAAAGCCACTTTAAAAATGAGCCTCAATCCAGTTCCCAAATTGATAGAGAAAACTCAATAAGAGGAAAGAGAGGGGCTCCTAAAGGAATTCACTTAAGGGATGTTTACTTCATGTCAGCACTGTAAAGATCTCATCTGTGACAACATAATAGAGTTCCTCAGTGGTCCACATCCTTGAAGAGTCCAGTGAATCTCTGAATGGTTCAGCAAAAGACTAGAGTTCCAAATCTTATGGCAGAGTTCTTCTTTAAATCTAGGTGTGATTTCAAATAAAAATTTTTCAAGTATTTTAAAAATATTCAAAACTTATTACAAATAAAGATGTTTGTTCACTATATCTCAAGGATGGGATGATTTTTGTCAACTTGACACAGCTAGGTTCATCTAAGGAGAGGTTGGTTTGGGTTAGTGTTTTAACACAGCAACAGAAAACAAATTTGAACAGATGGAAATAGTAAAAGAAAATGTATAACTATCCTCAGGGTTAATCCAGTCTATGGGTGTCATAACTCACAGGAAAATACAAGTCTACCACTGGGTCCCACGGCACCTGGCACAATACAGAATCTACACATAGTAAATGAAAGTAGAGAAGATGGAGAAGTTGTGTTTACTGACCTGAGACTGTTACAAATGTGGGGTTTTTATGAATACACATATCCATCATATATGACAGGAAAATATATAGCCCCTGCTGGATAACAGTCATATTAATAAAACTTCAGCCTTTATTCCAAAACCAGTTTCACTTATTGCCTGTTGGGGCCACTTCAATCCCATACCTCATCTGGAGTAATAAAGGCAGCCCAATTCCACATATCTACACTCTCCAAAGTAAAAGATGTAGCACATAAAATGCTTATTTGTAGTAAATTTAAATAAAAATGCAATAGGAAGCTGGAGTAAGATTCTGACTCAGTTTTTACTGAGACAGTTACCAGAGTACCCAAGCTACAGTGAGATGGCTGCCCATATCTCCACCATCACATGCAGATTTATAAAGAAATGGAACCAGACTCCAATCAACCTCTCTACCCAACCATCTGCACATCTTTCTCCAGGGTCTACCTTGGTCAATTTCCTGACTCTCCCATCCATACACCCTCCTCCACCCACAACACCTAGCCCAGGTCAACATCCAGTACCTCAGCCTAGTCTGTCTACCCTTACCTGCTCCTTAACCAACCTCTAGGATTCTGGAAGGACCCACCCTGACTGCTCCCACACAGGCCTTTGTCATGCCACATCCAACCTCTCCACCCAGCCATCTCTACCCCCACTCTCCAGACTTGGACCAGGAGACATAGCCTTCACACACCACCCCCAGTCCCCTGTGTCCATCTGACTTCATTCCACCTAACCCATTTCCAACCTCTACACCCAATGTGCCTGTACATCCTCTTTTCTGCCCCAACCTGTTCTGTCTGTATCAGACTTAGAACTAACAAAAGAAGTCCACATGCCCAGATTTAGTCTCAAAAATACATACAATAGAAAAGATCAAGCCAGTATTCCCCTCCAAAACACACCAGTTCTATAGAAATGTCTGTGAATGAAAACTACCCTGATGAACCCCAAGACATGTAATTTAAACAATCTAAAGCTTCGTCAAAGAATTCAAGGAGTTTAAAGAAGACACAAAGAAACAGATCAGTGAAATTAAGGGAAAAGAACTTAGAGAGAATAAACGCCTGAAAATACACACATAAGGCCGATGTAGGCAGAGTTTCCCTGTACCACATCTGCTCTCAAATAAACACACTGTGGCTTATATTAATTACAGTGTTTGACCAGTAGCTCAGGCTTATTACTAACTAGTCTTACATTTTAAGTTAACCCATATTCCTTACTTATGCTCTGCCATGTGGCAATATGTTTATTAACATGGCATGTTCATCCCCTACTCCCTCTGCATCTGGCTGGTGACTCCAGACTCCTCCTTTCTTCCTCCCAGCATTCTCCTAGTCTGGCTCTCCTGCCTAACATTATTCTGTTCAGCTATTGGCCAGTCAGTTACTTTATTAAACCAATCACAGCAACATATCTTCACACAGTGTAAAGGAATATTCCACAGCAATGAAAACCATCTAGGACTTGAGAAGAGGACTCAAGCTGAAATGAAGACAGAATTGAAAAACCCAATAACCAAATGAGAAAACCCAAAGGAAAATCTACAAATAGAATGGGTCCAACAGAAGATGGAATATCAGACTTGAAACTCAAGTAGAAGATCTAGACCAATAAGCAAGAAATATGAGTTTTAAAAAGACAACAAAGGAGTATACAGGAAATGTGAGATTCAACGAAACACCAGATTATCACATTTTAAGCATAGATGAGGGAGACGTTTTCTAAGACAATGATCTAGACTAGATCTTCAACAAGATCATAGAAAATAACTTGCCCAAACTAAGAAAAAACACATCATACAGCTGTGAGAAGCACACAGAATGACAAATAGATAAGACCAGAAAAGAAAATTCCCATGGCATATCACAATTTAAACACTAAGGATATACAACAAAGTGTATTGAAAGCAAGTCACATATAAAGGGAAAACCTTTCAGAATAATAACTGATTTCTCAGTGGAAACTTTGACAGACTGATGCATTGCATGTCCTAACAGACGACGATAGCCATACTAGACTAATATACCCAGCAAAACTATCCACTATAATTGAAAGAGAAAGAAAAAGTATCCATGATATAATCAGCCTAAAAAGGTTATATCCAACAAACTAATGTGAAGAAAATACAGGAAGCAATGTTTAAGGATGAAGAGAGGAATGAGCATAGCAGAGAGACAGTGGAAAGAAATATGAAGCCATAATTATTAAAACACAAAATACCACTGAGAATAGAAACACCAAAAATCAACGACACAATGACCACAATTAACAAATGCATTTCAGTAAAAACTTTAAATACCAATGGCTTCAATTTCCCAATCAAAAGACACAGGCTGACTGAATGGATTGAGAAACAAAATTCATCTACCTATTGTCTACAAACATATCTTAGCTTTAGAGATGAGCACTGCCTTCAAGTAAAAGGATGGACAAAAGTATTCAAATCAAATGGGACCAGGAAGCAAGCAGGCATCACTCTCCTAATATCTAACAAAACTAGAACTAATCAGAAAAGATAAAGAGGGACACTTCATTCAAATCAAGGGAACATTTAACCTAGAAGACATTACTGTCTCAAACATATATGCACCTATCTAGTGAACCCAGTTTCATTTTTTTAATGCACTACTGAGTTAAAAGACACAGATTAACATTAATACATTAATAAAAGTTGATTTCAAATAGACAAGTCATCTGAACAAAAAAATAAACAGAGAAACATCAAAATTAATCGACATTATACATCAAATGGATCTAACAGATACCTACAGAATTAAGGCAAGAAATCCATAGAGTCTGCTGAAAGGGCAAAGGAATTCATTAGGGGAGAAAAACTCACTGTACAGAACAGAATTGTCATAGGTTCTAGAATGCTGTTCTGGTCGCCTGAGTCAGTCTACTTTCAAGTCCCACCAGGGAGCAAAGAGAGCTGCTTATGTGCATCTCAGGTCTTAAGGGTACCGAGAGGCCACACCCCAGGGGCATGTACTTCAAGGTGATAGGCAAGTGGAGCAGTTACCTGCTGCATCTCTAGGGGCAGTGCCTCAAGGTCATAGACAGAACAGCTATCCACTACAGAGCCCTAAAAAATACACATTCTGCTCATTGGCACATGGAAACTTTTCTAAAATAGTCCACATCCTGAGACACAAAACAAATCTTTACACATTCAAAAAGACTGAAACAACTCCATGTATTGTATCTGACCACAATGGAATGGAGCTTAAAATTAACAGCAAACAAATCTCTAGCAAGCACATAAGCACACGGAGATTAAGCAATTCATTACTAAATGATGAATGGGTCAAAGAAAAAATTCAGACAATAGAAAATGTTCCTGAAACTAACTGAAAAGGAAAACACAACAAAACCCCTGGAACACACTGAAAGCAGTCCTAGGAGGGATATTTATAACTCTAAGTGCCTACATTAGACATAATCATAAAAAGCACAGAAATGACTTATTAATAAAACAAAAAAATGTGGAAAAATAAGAACAAACCAAATCCCAACTCAGTCTTCAGCAGGAAATAGTAAAAATCAGAGTAGAAATCAATGAAATAAAGACAAAGAAAGCCATACAAAGAATAAAAGAAATTGAAGGCTAGCTCTTTGAGAAGATTAACATGATTGACAGATCTCTTGCCCAGCTAACCAAAAGAAAGAAAGAGAGGATTCGAATTAACAGAATCAGAAATGAGCAGAGAAACATTATCACGGACACTAAGAAATTCAGGATATTATAAAGGAATACTTTAAAAACCTCTACTGCATTAAGTTGGTAACCTTACAAGAAATGGATAATTTTCTAGATTCAGCCAACCCACTAAAATTAAGCCAAGAAGAATTCAGCAACCTAAACAGACCTATAACAAATGAGGAGATTGAAATAGCAATAAAAATCCCTCCAGTTAAAAAAAAAAATCCAAGACTAAAGAATTCACAGCATAATTCTAACAGACCTTCACAGATCTACATCTAATCATTCTTAAACTATTCAAAGCATCCAACAGCCCCACCCAGCTATGACACTGACGGACCACAACAATGACAAGCATGGTACAACAACATTAAGGGTATGGTAGCAGCACCCATAACTTGGTGGTAACCAACAGCTCTCTAATTGGACTTAAGACCCACTCAACAAGAAGGAATCATGCCCGGCACTGGAAACCTAGACAACTACCTAGGGCAAGCAAAGTCATGGATCCGGGAGGAGAACCTACAACCAACCACTTTATTAAGTCAGCATAATCCTACCTACATAATTGCCCTTATACCCACAGATAAATGTAGTCCTCTTCCCCAATCAAGGAAACTTACCTTTGCAACAGATGGAGACTATTACAAAAAAACACATCAAAATGCATAGTTGTGGAACCTAGGACCAGTGGACACATCTACAATACAACGCCCTCCCCTAATGTTCAGAGGTCACTGTGGAAGGCACACACGGTGTGGGGGTTGGGGGTAGAAAAATCATAAGAACCAAAGGACCAGGGATTTTGCTGTGAGACTGTGTCTCCTAGGAACAGTAGAAGCTGTGCTCATAAAGTCTCAAAGATGAGCTGAACAAGGACAACAGCAATAGCCATGCTAAGGCGACATGGGAAAGCCCACGAGGCTTCATCCCTACATGAGGAACTACAGGCAGCTAAGGAATACTAAGAGTGGAAGAAAGCTTTCCCCAGGGGAGTGCACAGGAATTGGTTAGCCAATATCACATGATAATCCCTGAAAAGATCCAAGTAACATACGGACTGAACAGGGTATATTTATGTATCAGGAATATATGTACAGACATATGTGTAGGTAACAACAATTAATGAAAAAGAAGAAGCCATAAATTGGAGAGAGAGCAAGGAGAGGTATATGGAAGGGTTGGGGGATTATTTAATTACATCATACTCTGAAAAATAGAAGAAATTAAACCAAGAAGTAGTTCCGCAGCCCTTGAACCCCTTGAGCAAATGAACTGTGCTAAGGCTAAGAGTGTGGGTAGTAACTGAATTGGTGAAGAATCACAGTTGAGAGGCCAGATGAGAGGTTAAAAAAGCATGTAACTACAAACTTAAACACTACAACTTCCCAGAGCACTGTGGCCCTAACACTGGAGACAAGGCTGTTAGTGAGGGATTCATTGGGAGAAAGCTCAAGGAGAATCTGGATAGAGGGTCTGATTCTGCCTAGGAAATCTACACAGAGAGAGGAAGGTCCAAATGTGGGGAAGGCACAAGACTGGTCTGGGGAACACCTCTAACTCTCACAGCTTGTGGAGTAAGAGATGTATACTACCAAAGACCACGGTTGCTGCGTACCACGGCTGCTGCGTACCACGGCTACTTACGGCCATCTGAGTAGATGCCAGAAGAGCCAAAGTGAAGCCATTGGCTGACCAGGGATCTGAAGGAACCCAGCAAGTTCCCATCTTCCCCGATCAGGGCTCTGCATAGACAAAAGACTGGCAGAGTTAACTCTCAGCTATGCAGACCATCTGAAGCCATGGAGTCCAGCACGCCTGGCTGGCTGCCTAACCTCTCCCCACTCACCCCACTTCCCTCTGACCCAGCAGACACCCCTCCTAAGGCAGGCCCTGGCTGGTGGAGCTGTGACAGTTAAACCTGACTATTTATGACATTCTAGATATTGAACTGAAAAAGCTTTCACCAAGAGTCACGAGGGGACTTTTAATTCTCTGAGAGCGACCATGCCTTTCTCTATCTCCGTTCAAGATGCAAAGAAAAAAAAAAAAAAAAAAAACTCAATTCTCACACAAGCACAGAATAAACCCATGTCAAAATGGACTTGGGTCTCTGATGAAAAGGATACTGACGCTGGTCCAACAGCTCTGGAGAAACCGAGTATTTACAGACACTGTTACAGGCAGGACGAGGAGGGCTGAGAAACTAGCTACCAGCTAGCTACGGCCTTAGAGGGGCAACAAACCACGACTGTGTGTTTCCTTTTGTCCTTTGCTTGTTTTCTGTCAGGAAGAAACCATTTGCATCTCAGTTAGACACACACGTAAAAGTAAATACCACATGCGTTAACACCATCACAAAATGTGGACTGTAATCAATGATCATGAACAATGGCATATTCCCTCAGATATTAAATCTTCTTTAATGGATCTGTGAAGGCCGCCCCAAGATGACACAGGAGAATATGGGGTCATTCCTGTAGACGGAAGTTTTCCTGCGTCCTGCAGCTGTTCGGTCCCAAATAAACACATGGAGGCTTATATTAATGACAAGCTGTTGGGTCTATGGCCCAGGCTTATTACAAACTAGCTCATTCCTCTTATATTAAACCCTTTCTACTCATCTATGTATCGCCACACATTGGCTCGTGGCTTTACCTGAATTCTAATTACATCTTGCTTCTCAGGCAGTGGTGGCTCTCAGTGTCTCCTCTGACTCCATTTTTCTTCTCCCTGACTCTTTATTTGGATTTTCCACCTGGCTATAACCTGTCTTGTCATAGGCCAGAGCAGCTTCTTTATTAACCAATAGTAGCAACACATATTCACAGCATACAGAAAGACCATCCCACAGCACATTCCCCTGCCTCACTCAAAGTTAATTTAGAAAGAACTTTATACTTCCCTTTACATTTACATTTATGACATGTATTTATTTGCCTCTGTGTGTGTGTGTATGTGTGTGTGTGTGTGTGTGTGTGTGTGTGTGTGTGTGTGTGTGTGTACATGTACATATGTACCATGGAACACATGGGGAGATCAGAGAACTTACAGGCATCACTTTGCTCCTTTAATCTCGTGGGTCCCAGGGATGGAACTCGGGTCCTCAGGCTTGGCAGCAAAGGCCCTTACCCACCGAGCCATCTCTCTGAGCTTGCATTTGCATTTAGACCTTCCAGAAACCAACACCTATCAGAGAGGGTCTTAGACTCTGTAGGAGATGGTCGTTCTCCCGTTTTTTTAGGAATGGATATAGGCCCTGTGCATGTTAAACAGATGTTCAAACACTGAGTTACAACCTCAGCTTGGAGACAGACTTTTCCATGGTGCAAGTTTTTAATAATATTTCTTTTTAAATTTTTGTCATTATTTTGTGCGGATGGGTATGATGTGCATGTCTGGTTACCTCTGTCATGATGTGCATGTACCACCCTGCATGTGTGGAGGCCAGAGGTTATCATCAGGTCTCTCTTTCCTCCTGTGTGTGGATTCCAGCATTCAAACTCAGGTCTGTAGGTTTGTGGGACAAATGCCTTTCTCCACTGAGCCATCTCGGCAGCCTTACTATTTACTAAGGAAAAGGGAAACAAAACCCCCTCTGCCCATAAACAGGAAATAAAGGTAAGGTTGCATCTTCATCATGAGGTGTAGGATGTGGTCGCTCAACATCCTGGGTACGCCTTTCCAGGCACCAGAAGGTTTGGTGCACGTGGCTTTCTCTAATGAGCTAGCATCGCAGGGCTTTGGTGGCCAAGTGTGAGACACAGGCTGGTGTGAATCTGTCAGGGAAGTCTTATTTCACTTTTGGGAAAGAAGAAGGAAGGTGTGAAGGGAAGCAGGGAAGACAAGAATCCAGAGCAGGCTACTCTCCAAAGCCAGGGTTAGAGAGGAGCTCCTGGGAAAGAAGAGTGTGGCTAAGAGAAGGGGTAAGGGACCAACATCATCTGCTGTACTTTCTGTTTCCAAAATCTCCAGAGAAGAGATAGAAATTGCTTGTTTTCCTCTGAAGCCTGTGTTTATTCTGTATCTTTCCAAGGGACCTAAGAACTTCTCTTTAAGGAAAATCAGCACACTATCCACTTGATCACACCTTGGGTGCCCATTTCATCTGGTAATGGACAGAAAACTAACAAGACAAACTAATGTACTATAGGTATTGTTCTCCATGTTTCAAGATGAGCAAATGCTTTGACACAATTCTGTTCGGTTTCTCAGCACCAAAAGTCTGTACATATGGGTACTCCTCTGCCAGGGGTTCCAACCTTATGCACATTTCTGGGGCAGTGAATTCAAAGGGACACGATAGTTATTTAAGAAGGCGATAGATACTGTTTCCCTTGGTCAAATATAAGATTTTTTTTTCCTTTCTAACAAGCAAAACGGTTGCCATAACCAAAAGGGCCTTTATGCCTTTGTCTGTTAAAACTGTTCTGTGAGCCAGAGCTTTTGCTGGCTGTCACAGGTCCCTGAGCAAGGCCACACAGAGTTAACTGTAGGTTGCTGTTATGGTCTGGCATCCTCCTAATCTGACCCTGGAACTGGGCAGCTGACTAAGCAGTATTGCTCACTGATACCTCCTCCCCCTGCTAAAACAAACAGAGGCAAGTGTGTACATCCAAAGAAAACCGTTTCTCCTTAGAAAACTGTGGGACAGCAGCCAGAAGAACAGAAAGCTATCCCACAAGATGAGAAGACAGGACAGACCCTTCCAGAAGAGGGTGGGGTGGAAATCCTCTTAAAATCATGATCTTCACTAACACAGAAAAAGGCTAAGAACAGAGTAAGAAAAAATAAATAAAAATCAAAAGCTTCCTCCTCCCCTCAGCCAGATCACAGAAAAGGAGTCAGACTTGCTTCATAAATGGGGGTTTGAAAGCCTGTTACAGGAGGAGCCATAGCGTGCCTTGTCTATAATCTGAAAGAAAATTCCTCAAAAATCACAGGAAAACGGTCCTTTGAAAACCAGCTGGGTGTGGGAGTGTATGATCTCAGGACCTGGGAGGCCTAGGCAGCTGAGACCCTCTCCCTAAACAAAACAACACAAAACAAAAAGGAAAGAGAGAAAATCTACTTCATGTGTTTGAAGGCTTGCTTTTAAAAATCAGCAAGTGTTAACCAAAAAACAAATGTGGTGTGCTCTATTGTTGTTGTTGTCTTTATTTGGGGGGGGTGTTGGGGTGTGTATATGTATGTGTGTTGGTGGGTGTATGTGTTGGTGTGCGTGTATGTTGGGGTGTGTGTGTTGGAGTGTGTGTATATGTGTGTGTTGTGTGTGTTTTGTTGTGTGTGTGTGTGTTGGGGTGTGTGTGTATGTTGGGGTGTGTTAGGGTGTGTGTGTTGGGGTATGTGTGTGTGTTGTGGCGTGTGTGTGTGTGTGTGTGTGTGTGTGTGTGTGTGTGTGTATTATACGAAGATGGGTGCCTGTACCCAGGAATGCACATGTGGGCACCAGAGCAGGATGCAGGTGTCATCCATCAATCCCTACTTATTGTCTTGGGACCAGGTCTGTCACAGAACTGGAAGTTTGCTGTTCAGGATTGGCTGGCTGGTAGGGAGATCTTCACCCAAAGCTGAGGTTCCAGGTACACGAAGCTCTCCAGATTTTCATATCAGTGCTGGGATTTGAACTCAGTTCCTCATGCTTGCAGAGCAAATACTCTTACCCACTGAATTACCTCCCTAAATGTTTTTTAATCCTTCATCTTCCATGCACAGTAAGGATTATTTTACCTAATTAAAGAGCCTTATCGTTAATATTTGCTTTGATTTTTTTCATTGCTAGAAAATTTTGTAAATAATATCCCATGTTTTATCTTTGCTAGGTACTGGTCTTTTGCAGCATGAACATTAAAGACAAAAGTTTAAAACAAATGCTTTGGTTCTTAATTACATGTACCAATAGGTAATATCTGAACTACACAGATACATGACACCCCAAACTGCCAGCACAGGCAGGCCCCGACTTACTCTGGTATGAAAATCATACTCATTCAGCAAACAACCACACTTTAATGTTTGAGTTCTGAGGTTTGCCCTGGGCTAGTTGTTTGTGCTATCAAATATTCCCCAGAGATGCCAAATGGCAGCAGCAAGCTGCAGCAACCAGTCGCCATCCAGTTGAAGGAGAAAAAAATCCATCCAACACAGTTCACTGTGGCTCAGCTTCCACATTTGGTGGATCATTTTATTAAACTTATTTTCTACTTACAATGTTTTCCGACTCACACTGGCTTTATCCGGCCATAACTACCTCTTCACTCAAAAAGCACCACTATGTCTGTGGAATAAATAACGTTTTGCTTTCATTCGAATCTTTTGAATAAATAAATGATGCGATCTTTCCCTCTGCAAAGGGGTGGTGACCCACCTCTCTTACAGACTCATTTCATCCTGGAAGAAAAACATAAGCACAAAGACGTAACTGTGAACTGTGAGCCTGCTCTCTCTCTCTCCCTCTCTAAGCTCCCTGGGTCTTTGATGGTTCCTATGTGTTCACAGGTTGGAAACTTGACCTCAACATGGAGGTACCTGGAAGTGAGTCCTGAAGGCTCCACTCATGAATAGATTCCTGCACTCTCATGAAGAAGTGAGTCTATTATGTCAAAAGTGGGTACTTTAAAAACAAACGAAACAAATTGAGTCCTCTTAGTCTCTGTCTCTCTCTCTCTCCCTCCCTCCCTCTCTCTCTGCCTCTCCCTCCTTCTCTGGCTCACCCTCCTTTTTTCCCTCCCTCTCTCCCCTTCTCCCCCCTCCCACCATACTACGGTGAAGCAAGATGGTTCTAAGCAAATAAGGGCCTCCCCAGATGGGGCATTTGATCATCAATTCCCCAGATTCCAGAACTCAGAAAAATTACTTTCTTTTGTTTCTAAATTCCCAGTCTTGTAGTATTTCATTTACAGCAGCTCAAAACAAAGGCAAGACCTCCGTGAACACTACCATTCACCGAATATCTACCGTACGCCAGCCACACTGCAAGCACGTTATGCTGCTTTGGAACATCGCTATTGCTTAAAAGCAAACAAGCAAAAAAAATCATTCTAGAAAGTTCTAGTGCCAGATACTAACAGACTTTACTGCTGAAAAAGCAGCCACATCAGTGCTACAACACTTCAAATCATGAACTGTTGGGGAGTTTCTTGAGGCATCCCACCCTATTCCATTTCAAAACAACCCAAGTTAATTGTAGCAGGAATCTTAAAAGTTCTTATTAATAAGATCAAACCTGAGGCCAGTTATTGGGGTGAATGCTGAAAGATCAGAGAAGCAGAACAAGCCACAGCTACCTCGCCTCACCAGTTCCTCAGCTGATCCTGATTCCTCAGACTGAAAGCCTCTGAGTCCTCATCCAGAATGAATCTCAGCTGAACTGCTGCTCCAAAGCCTGAAACCTTAACCAGCTAAAAGCTTCTAGTTTCTGGTGTTCACGCCTTATATACCTTTCTGCTTCCTGCCATCACTTCCTGGGATTAAAGGCATGAGTCACCATGCCTGGCTGTTTCCAGTGTGGCCTTGAACTCACAGAGATCCAGAGGGATTTCTGCCTCTGGAATTAAAGGTGTGAGTGCCACCATTTTCTAGCCTCTGTATCTAGTGGCTGTTCTGTTCTTTGACCCCAGATGAGTTTATTAGGGTGCACAATATTTTGGGGAACACAATACCACCAAGTTAGTGTTTTCAAAGCATAGGTTGGCTTTTAACCATCCTCCTTTACAACATGTGGTAGGCTCTCAACGTTTTTCTATGAATAACAGTGAAAAAACGAAAAAAAAAAAAAACCAACATTTACCCAGGAAAGGGGAGTCCATGGTGACTTTTAGACAGAAACCGGGAAGAGGCAGTGTTCCAGCTTTGTTGATGTTGCTGTGATAAAAACACCCGGACAGAAAGAAATCAGTGGAGAGATGGTTTAACTCGCCACTCCGGGTTCTAGTCCATCCGAAAGCTGGGGCAGAACTCGAGCAGCTAATCACATCGCACTGAAAGGAAAGATAGGAGAGAAATGAATGCATACATGCTCAGTAGTGCTCAGCGGGCTCTCCCTCCTCACACAGCCCAGGCCCTAAAACCACCGGCAGCCTGTATCTTGCCACATCAGCTAAACAATGACGTCCCCCACAGACATGCCCACAGGCTAACCTCAGTCTCTCTTCCCACATGACTCAACTAGCTGGTGTCAAGGTGACAATTAAAACCAGGCACCGCAGGCGACACTCATGAAAACCACGATATTTAGGAAAATTGATTCTGACTTTTACGTTGAATGTTGAACAATAGATACTTGTAGTTAAGGCCAAAGGCCTTCAATATAGGGTCATTCAAAATAGCATTATATACCTGCTTTGAATTCTTTTCAGTACAGACTCGGATGTGGAAGTGCTAGATTATATGGTAATTATACTTTTTTTTTAAGTAAATGATGCACTGTTTTCCACAGCAACTGAATTACTGTATCTCCCTGCAGGAACCACTATACCACCCCACCAATAGCACACAGGCTTTGCATTTCATTTTTATCAACAGTTGCTTTTCTCTAGGGTTTATAATAGCCATCTTAAAGGGATGTGACTTTGTATCAATAGTTCTGTCTTGTGTTTCCCTAGTGATTGGTGATGGTAAACATTTTGTGTGTGCTTCTTGGCCATTCTGTCTGATCAAGCCTTTGCTTACTTTTGAACTGGATGGTTTTATTTGTTGTTTGATTGATATCTGTATGCTGTGAAAATGGATTGCTATGATTGATTGATAAATAAAGTGCTGATTGGCCAGTAGCCAGGCAGGAAGTATAGGCGGGACAAAGAGAGAGGAGAATTCTGGGAAGTGGAAGGCTGAGTCAGGAGAGGCTGACAGCCACCGCCATGAGAAACATGATGTTAAGATACCGGTAAGCCACGAGCCACGTGGCAAGGTATAGATTAATAGAAATGGGCTAATGTAAGATGTAAGAACTAGACAGCAAGAAGCCTGAGCCATTAGGCCGTACAGTCTAAATAATATAAGCGTCTGTGTGTTTATTTGGGTCTGAGTGGCTGTGGCCCAGGCAGGACTGGAGATAGCTCCAGCTACAATTTTTTTGTTTTGTTTTGTAGCCCAGGCTAGTTTCAAAACTCTCACCCACGCCCCACCTCAGCTTCCTATGCGGTAGGTTGTAGACATGTGTCAGCATCCCTTGCAGGGTGGTTCTCTCTGTTTGCTTGTTTGTTCTCACCCTATTGATGAATTTTAGGTATTTTCTACTCATGTTTCTGTCTTATTCTTTTATCGGACATGCAAATGTGCACTCCCCTCTCATTTCGTGTCTGTGCCTCCTTACTCTTTAATGAACGCGTTACCTTCCATCATGTGGTGATCTTAGGATCCTGCTTAAATGGATTCAGACGCTGCGGATGTCACTCAATGGCTGAGTGTGTCCCAGTCTTACTCGATGCCGTGAGTTCCATCTCCAGCACCACATCTTTCAATGCTATTCCATTCCATTTGTCTATATTTCTGCCTCTATACTAATATAATACTATTTCCTGTAGGTAGTGAGTTTCGAAATAAGAAAGGGAAGAAAAGGAAAAAGCATTCTATTCAATTTTTTGAGAAAGTTGTGTGTTACCCATATATTAAATATGTTTGACACACAGAAGCACCTGACTTATATGCTAACTGTATTAATTTGGGTAAACGCCTAGATGACAACATTAGGAATCCATGGGCACCACTCAAGCTTTGTGAACCTTTTGCATCCGTCTTCTTTTGTTTCTATAGCCCATTATCAAAATTTCTCTAATATGGCCTTTAAATGAGAGCGTACAGCCATTTCATTTTTTGTCGTTGTGATTAAATGATTTATTTGCTCAGCCCTTATTTAATATACGATACAGACTGTAAATTCAAAGAGGGGGGAAAAAAGCACTAATCTCTGTTTTCAATTTCCTCACATTTCAGGAATCAGATAACCACGGTGCTATGCCTTGTCCTATAATTATGGATATGACCGTGTACAGATGCTTTAGGAATGCCTTTGCTGTGTCAAAAGGAAAGGAAGGCCTTAGGAATACAAAGGCATGGAGAAAAACAGGAGCAGATCTGGTGAAGTCCCTCCCATTTTGCTACCATCACAGCATACACCCTCGTCCAGCTATATTCACCCCTCAGGCTTAGCACAAATCCACACAGATTCTCTGGTTCAAGGCCTCATGTTTATGCAGACTCTTTTGTCACTTAAAAGTTATATTGATAAAATTGCATGTTTTTTTAGTGTGTGTGTGTGTGTGTGTGTGTGTGTGTGTGTACCTACATGTACATATGTATACCACATATGTGATGGTACCTGTGGAGGCCAGAAAGAGGGTGTCATGTCCCCTTGAACTGGAAGCACAGGTCCGTTTGTGAGCCACCATGTGGGTGCTGGGAACTGAACTTGGGTCCACACTAGAATAGCTCGTGCTCTTCACTGCTGAGCCATCTCTCGAACCCTCCTTTTTTTTCTTCTTATTCTGTCCATCCAAATAGGGAACATGTCCACGGACTTACAATGGGCAGAGAAAGAACCTCTCTTCCCTAGCACTGATCCGGGTGGAGGAGAAACAATGTCTGTGCACATCCTGGAGTTCAAAGTCCTAACGGCGTTAAGTCCTCTCATGCCTAGGTCTTGAGAGACAATGGCATTCTCTTCCTCCACCCATGTCTCTGATTTTATGGCCTAAAGCAGTGGTTCTCAACCTTCCTAATGCCATAACCCTTTAAAACAGTTCCTGGTGTTGTGGCGACCCTTGACCATAAAATTATTTTCATTGCTACTTCACAACTGTGATTTTGCTACTTTTTATGAATCGTACTGTAAATATCTGATATGCAGGATGTATTTTCATTGTTACAAATTGACCAAAAGGGGTCAAGACCCACAGGTTGAGAACCACTGGCCTAAGAGGACAAGACCAGCTGGAAGGTGAGTCTGGCCTTTGCTTCAATGTCCTCCAATGCCACAGGGCTGTGTTTTGAGGACGTATGTCCTGAACACCCCCCACCTCTCTCAGGGGGAATGCCATGACTATGAAAATTGCTCAAGCAAGCATAAGCAGGAAAATCTGAGAATTTTTCTTATCTCCTGTTTTTTCTAAAAAATAATCCATGTTTCGTTCATAAAGAAACCTACTTACTCTCTTCATCAAAGAGTTTTATCTCCTCCCTTGTGGTGAGATTTTCATTGGAGCACCAGCTCCCAAATAATGACACAGAGACTTCTGGTTCATTATGAAAGCTTGGCCTTAGCTTAGGCCCCAACTAGCTCTTATGACTTAAATTAACCCGTTTATATTAATCTATGTTCCGCCACGTGGCTCTCTCCTCCATACTGTACGTCTGACTCCCACACCCCGACCCCATGTCTCACTGGTGAATTCCGTCTCTCTGGTGAATTCCACCTCTCTTCTTCCCAGAATTCCTATCTCTGCCTGGAAGTTCCACCTCGCCTCTCCTGCCTAGCTGTTGGCCATTCAGCTCTTTATTAAACCAACCAGAAGGTGTTTTAGCAAAAACACATCTTCACAGTGTACAAAGAGATCATCCTATGACACTCCTTCCCCACTAGCCAATTAAGGATAAAATCCAAGACTTGAACTTCCTTTGAAGGTTCTCATCAACATTTGAGCATATCTTATTTCATGTGTAAATAGACAACTTCCTCTTACTAATCTGCCTTTTTTTCAACTTCATTTCTTCTCAATTTCAAACACGAGATGACAAGTATTTCTTTTCTTAATTACTGGCCACATTAACAAAAATTCAGTTCCTTGCATATATTTATATGATTCTATATTTAAATTATACATGTAAACTTATATAAACATACTTACATATTACCCTAGTTTTCTATTAAGTGATAGAAATATATGACTAGACAAACTGTCTACTGTGTAACTTCGTCTAGGAGGGTGGTCAGGAGGTAGCAGGCAGTCCCTCCTGCTGAAGAATTCAAATATCTGCCCACAGCAGTGCACACAGGGCTCTCCACCAACATAAGCCCATGGAAATGAGAGAAGGGGACGGTTCATACATTTCCAAACAGTTTGTGAATCTCATTCAATATATTCTACATTTAGAGCTGTGGGAAGGGCAAGTCCACATCTGCTTATTCAACATCCCTACTCATTTCCTATGCATGGATGCTTCTCAGCTGGTCTGTAGCAGAGTCACTCAGGAGACTTAATCAAAGTACATACTGGGTTCCACCTTCTTCCACAGGACTGAAATGGGACCAGATAATCACTTTTCTAACAAGTTTGTAGCAGATCTGCAGTGGCTCACAGGTGGCTGGTTGGATGTTCCTACATTAGAGGATACACTGTTAAATGTAATTATTCATTTGGAGCTCAAAGGAAGAGCAAGGACTTGGCAGTGAAGTTTTTAGATAGCATACCATGTTTGGAAGTTGGGAGCGGCCTGGGTCATGCTGTAAGCTGTGCAGAAATTCTAAATTCTGTTTTAACTGAAAACGTCATTATAAGAAAGTCTGCAATATTACCAGTCCCTTTCCAAGCCTCGCCATGTCGGCTTCCCTTTTTAATGCTACCTGCTCCCCACCTGCTGTCATTTTTAAATCGTTGCAATAAACATTATTGTTTCAAGGCAACAGGGACCTCACTATAGTAACAATGAAGGTTGTTTACTCAGTGGCAAATCTTTGTTTGCTCAGAAAACTGCTCTCCACTTTGCAAGAATTCAGCAATCAAGCACCTAAGACAGCGTCCTCCCCGGGGACCTGCTCCTCTTTCCTGCCGTGTGGGGATGACAGCTGTCTTCAACACATTTAAATGCAAAATTAGTTGCTTTGTCCTTTTTGTTATTAGCTGTGTTTTGAACTGAATGAGAGTGATTTCTATGCTCGTCTGTAACTATATTAGGACAATTGCTCCAAAACCTAAATACAGTATTATTGCAAACAGTCTCACATTTTATTCAAAAGCAGGACAGCATGCTCCCCAGTCTGGCTGTTATGAACACATCGTGATGTTAGTAAGATACCTATGTTAGTGGTTTTTAAAAAACAAATCTATATTACACCTGTGTAATTGTCTCAACTCTTTTCTAATTGGCTTGGCTTTGGAAAGGTGGCCTGGGGATACCCTTCTCCACCTACACGTTGAGAGGATAGCTATAAATGAGACCCAAAACAAAAATCATCAACTTACAGAAAACATGAAATTTTTTTGGAATTTTTTGTGACTTAATTATACAAGTCTTAAGCCTAAACTTTGTAGTTGGCATCATGTGGCAGTGTTGCTCAAAATGCACATAGAACCTCTACATCATGGTGGCATGTGGCTTCTAACATGTTATCTTCCTAGGCAGACAGTGGAATCTGCATCATCAGATGTAACAGGCACTCGCGGTGGCTTGGTAAATGAATAGGAGCGATAATGCTTTAGCTCATCATTGCAAATGACCACATTTACTGCTACTCAGGAGGCAGGTAAGCATTCTTATTTAATTATGAAGGAAACTTCCACACCTGGGCAGCACCTCATGCATGGTCCACCATGCTTTCATGCTTTACAATCAGCCTTTTATTTCCAAGGCTTCCACATCTGAGATGTGGAAGGGCTTAAACCCGGCTTTCTATTTTCTCTCAATTAATTTTCACAATAAAGGTAGTATCTTTTATCTAATTTCCAATCCCAGAATTGTTTTGACAATGTCTCAAGAGAAAACAGAAGCCATAACAAAGGAAGATGAAGGAAGCTTGTTCAATGGAAACAGATTGTTCTATAGACAGATTGAGGCAAATGGTAAGTCACCTGCTTAATTTTTAAAGAATTGTGCACATTTTCAAAGAATATGATTTGGAAGGGCATCATATGAAAAAGCATGCCGTCAAATCTGGTATCTATCAAGGATTATGATAAAGACAAAATAGCAAAACTGCAAAAAAAAATCATCTTCTCTACAACTTTCTTTTAAAGTTACAACTTAGATTTGAGTGAAAAACTAGTTAGGTGATAGACTATCCAATAACAAAAAGTCAAAAACGTGTAGTGATAGTAAGTTTGTTAAATAATATATAACTATTATTTGTGTGGCAGATGTAATGATAAACTGGAAAATGAAGGAGGCTATTTCTAAAATCAGTTTGTCTCACCAGACAATGGTCATATGAATTGAGAAAAATTGAGGAAATGCTATTGAAAGAAGTTTGGAGGGGAGAAGCCATAATCTTAAATTTTATGCTCTGGTGATGGATGGCAACATTGACGCTAAAGATGTACCTCAACCTGCATTTCTATTAAAGGCATTGATGGCGAATGTAACATAACTGAAGAAATAATTTCATTAGTATGAGTAAAAGACTCAACTAAAAAATTTATACAAAGCAGTAAAAATATGTTAAAGTGATTTTTGTCTTGTCAAGATATCTAGTATAGTTGCCAATGAGAAGATAAATGAGAAAAACTCATAAAATTAATAGAAGATGATGTAATTGCCTGAAACTCATACTTAATGAAGTATCATAGCATCGTGCATAGCAATGTATGCCCCAAAGCATTAAAAATGCATATTACGACTTCCTTGAGGTCAAGGGGTTAATCACGGTCAGTTCCAGGAATTCCTGCATTGATGTTGCCTTTGGTGACATCATTTACTTTTGAGAAGACAGAAAAGTCAGGTCCAAATAGGGAGAAGATTCCACGCCTTGTGAAGTGTTACCAAGTGGTCTATGTCATCAAATATAAAATCTGTCCCAGAAATTGATGAGGGAAACTGGCTTACAGATTTAGCACTTGTAGTGGACTTAACCACTCATTTGAGTTAAACGTGAGTCTTCAAGGTGAAAAAGCAATTTACCAATGCAGTGTTTCAAATCGTAAGAGGATTCCAAATGGAACTGAAATTGTGGCAAGCTTGGATTACGTCAGGCTGTTTTATACATTTCAACAGGTTGGCTAAAGACAGCCCTATGAACAGTGAAAAATATATATAACTCTTTTTTTTTTCAATTTGATACAAAAAATTGAAACGTATTTCAAGATTGCTGAGAAAATATTTTGGTATAATTGTGACTCCATTTTCTGTTGACATAAACATATTACTGCCCAGTTTTCAAGCAGAATGCTTTATAGATGAGAGCTGACATTGAGCTTGAAGAAACATTTGGTCACATCTCTGTGCTAAGCTTCCACAGGCCCAGTCTTCCCAGAGATAAAAGCCTTCTTAACCATGGCATCACTTTGGGTAGCACTTACATTGGTGAGAAACTGTTTTCAAGAATGAAGCAGGCTGGAGATGGCTCAGTGGTAAAGAGCACTGGCTGCTCTTCCAAAGGACCAGGGTTCAATTCCCAGCACCTGCATGACAGATCACAACTGTAACTCCATTTCCAGGGGATACCCTCATCCCTGACATACATGCAGGCTGAACACCAATGCTCATCCAAAAAAAAAAAAAGAAGCAACTTAGGAGTAAAATAGAAGCAAAATATCTGATGAGCACCTTGAGGAGCTCCCGAGAAATGCAGCTACTTCCATCAGACATACAGTGGTGCTTTAGTTTCTCAACTACAAAGTCAAATGCCCCAGGAGTGGTTTTTCACTTAATTAAAATAATTACATCACTATCCCCTCCTCCCTCCTATTCTTCCCATGTCCTACCGCGTCAGACTCTCCCAAATTCACTGCTTTCTCCTTTTGTTAAACTATTTTTTGTTACATATACATATAAACAAATAAAAATATAAATACAACCTGCTGAGTCTGTTCAGCAGTGGCCAATGTATGTGTCCAGGGCTGACCATTGTACTGCATGACCAGTTGGGTGCCCACTAGCTTAATTTTGCCCTCTCTCATTTTTATATTTAAAAAAAAATCCAAAGAAAGCATTACCTTTTTATTATCTAGAAATGCCATTTTTTTTATATTATTGATTTAAAACTTGGCTCTTCATGCCAAGGAGGATCTGGCCAACACAAACCAAACTCCATGTTTTTGTTTTGTTTTGTGGTGGGCTTTCTGTTTCATTTGTCAATTTTTTTTGTTGTTTTACTGGTTTTTTTGTTTGTTTGTTTTAATTTTCATCTTGTGGAGTTTTTTCCCCCCTTTGGAAAGAGAGAAAGAGAAAGAACATAAAGTTGGGTGGATAGGTAGGTGAGTGGCAACTGGAGAGTGGGGGAGGGGAAACATGATCAAAATACACTGGATAAAAGAATCTTTTAAAGAGAAAAAGGAAGAAAGAAACTAAGAAAGAAAGAAATCCTGGGCCCTGCTTGACTGTTTTTAAAGACTCAGTGTGGCACTACACAACTAAGATTATGAGGTGAAGACATTTTTGCTCATCTGTAGTGTCAGATACAACCAATATCCTATAAGGAATTATTTCCTTCAAATCTCATCGGTGTTTGTATATTTAACATGTGACCCAAGACAATTCATTCTGTTAAACTCTGAAAGATTTATTCATGTTTATTTCGTGTGTATGAATGTTTTGCCATTATGAGTCATTTTATTGCTTTATTCCTTCAGCATGACAGTATTAGATTTTTCCCCAGAACCACGACCTATCTAGTCTCAGGTTCTTAGCCACTTTATTGGTGTCAGGTATGGGCTTCATCTCATGGAGCCTTAATCCAATCAGAAAATGATGAATTGTTCCCATAACGTTGGTGCCACAATTGCCCCATGGCAGGTCACTGTATTAGGTCACACGTTTGTAGCCAGGAGGTGTTGGTGATTGCCTTCCTCCTCCTGTAGTGTGCTGAGTAACTTTCCGCACCATGAGCTCTAGTCTTTAAGGGTGAAGCTTTTACTTAGGCACAAGCTCAACAGCTCCAGGCTCGGTGGCATGTGTAACTATTGTCTTCAGCAGGATGGTTTTACCAGCAGGTTGTGGAGAACAATCAACGATCTCGGTAACAGCCCGAGACGTTTGGGGGTATCAAGGGCCCCTTTAACCAACAACACAGCGAGATATAACCCGTTCCTGGCACTGGGGATTTTACTTGGTGGTATAAAATGTTTAATTAGTGTCCTGTCTGCCCTATTATTTCATTGACATCGCTTGCATGCGTATCTATATTTTAAGGAGCGTCTATGATAGTAGGTTTCCATATGGCTTTTCAAATGGCCTCTAGTATTACTTGTCCCTCTCTATATGCCCTTCTTCACCTTTCTCTTCCATCCATTCCCTTCCCCATTTGATCTTTCCAGTTTCCTCTTGGTCTCTCCATAGCGAAGTATTCTGTTTCTCCTTTACACCGCGCCCCCTCAAGTGACTGTCGAAACTAGAGTGTTCACGCTGGCACCGTACTTCATGTCTCTAAGCTCCGAAGGATGCTGTGGCTGTTTCCTTCTCTTTCACGACCTTGACATTTGAGGCTACCTAGCTAGGTATTTTGTAAAACATGTTCAGTGTTGTGTTTGGCCCAGGTTTTTCTCATGAGTAGCCTGGGCCAAGGAGGCAAGAAATACTGCAGGGGAGGTGTGCCTTCTGCAGTTCATCCTGCACAGTGCATTTTAAATTGAGGGCATTAACCTAGATCATTTATTTACAGTGATGTCTGCCAGGTTTTCACAATGCAAGTTGTTTTTCATTTTGTCATTAGTAAATATTTTAAGAGAACTCCTGATATTTTAAGGCGAAAAAAGCTATTGGGGCTTGTCTTTCTTTCCTCATAAACAACAATTCTTAATGATAACATGAAGTCATTTAATCAACAGAGTTATTATAGTATCATAGAGCAATGAGATTACATGAAAAGCATCCAAACATAGTCTCTCCCAAATAAATAGTCTTCAAACACAAGAGGCAGATGCTGTCTTAGTTGGAGTGGCTGTGAAGAGACACCATGTCCATGGCAACTCTTATAAAGGAAAACATTTAATTGTGGTAGCTCACTTACGGTTCAGAGATTTGGTCCGTTATCGTCATGGCTGGGAGCAAGGCAGCATGCAGGCAGACACAGTGCTAGACAAGAGCTGAGAGTTCTTACATCTTAACTCACAGGAAACAGGAAGTGGTCTGAGACACTGAGCAGTATCTTGAGCCTATATGGGACCTCAAAGCCCGCCCCCACAGTGACGCACTTCCTCCAACAAGACCACACCTACTCCAACAAGACCATACCTACTCCAACAAGACCATGCCTACTCCAACAAAGCCACACCTCCCAATAGTGCCACTCCCTTTGGGGCCATTTTCTTTCAAACCACCACAGATGCCTAGAGCGTATGTACAATGCGTAACAAACAAACCGAGGGTCTCTCACTTCTTGATCCCTGTATAATTGGAATTTGGTTGCTCAGATCCTCCCAGGAGTAATGTATTAGTAAGTGAGAAAGGCATTTATTTTTTAGGGGCACCTATAACAGTAATAACCCCCACTTCAATTACCAAGGCAAAACTCACTTCCATCTCTTGCTAGAAATCCACTGAAAGGCAAGAGAGTGGGGAAGTTCTGGAGAAGAATGCTTGACCACACCACGATAACGATGGCACAATTAGGTTACACAGGAAACAGAAGAACCTCTTAAAGGGTTAATTCACTAATCTTGCTCATGTTTCTGATTTTAATTGTGCTAAGTGTCCTATTTCAGGAAAAGATTGGCAGCCAATGGAAAATATGAAAAGTGGTTTTACCCCTACTTTTTCATGATGGTTCTGGACCACTGGATTTTATTTATTTGTAATATACCACGGCCAGGTACTACTTTGCAACTGAAAATAAATCACACGGGAAATTCTTATTAAAATCCAATTTCATGTGCATACTAAAGCTGCACTGTAAAGTGAAATGAGGAGAAACCCCGTATTAAGCTCAGCTCAATGAAACATGGTTATTGAAACCATGTTTTAATATTGTCCTTTAGACTATATTAAAACGTAACTGTACTACAAGAAACGCTTGAAAGGAGGAGTCTAAGTTCATCTTAGACCCAGAGGGTTCCAGAGCCTCTATTGAGTATGGATGTTTAGACAAAACACTCACAGTGAGAGAGTCACCATTCAGAAGTTCACATGCAAAATTTAAGAAGGATTTGAATTGGCATCATTTAAAATTCTGACCCATTAAATTTGTTTTGTTTTGGATTCAATTTTATTTTATGTGGATGGGTGTTTTGGTCATATGTATGTTGGTGTACCATGTTGGTGCATTGCCTGAGGAGGCCAGAAAGAAAGATTTGGATCCCCTGAAACTGGAGTTACAGACCACTGTGAGCCATGATATGGGTGTTAGGAATTGAAGCACCGTCCTCTGGAAGAGCAGTCAGTGCTCTTAATGGCTGAGTCATTGATCAAGTTTCCCAACCCACATTTTAAAATTAGAGGGATGAAGGGGACTGAGATAAAAACGAACGTCTATTCAGTAAAAAAAGAAAAACAAGAAAGAAAGAAAGAAAGAAAGAAAGAAAGAAAGATTAAAATAATGGATCGAGAGTAATGAAGTTTCACTAAATATTTGAAATATTGCAAAATTATCTAAAGTGAAACGGTCAAAGGGAGGAAATACCTTTAAAAATAATTCTAGATACTGAAAAAAAGGAACCATTGGGGCTTAGCTAGGCTTAAGAAGCAGGGTTCCTTCTGGCATGGTCGAGAGGGTGCCTGAGCTCACCTACTCTGGTGATCGGATGGCTGA